>PVJL010007317.1:0-79916 GCA_004026885.1 Lyroderma lyra | reverse complement strand
CTTTATATATTTTAGATATTAGACCCTTATCTGATGCGTTATTTGCAAATATTTTCTCCCATTCAGTTGGCTGTCTCTTTGCCTTGTTGATGGTTTCTTTTGCTGTGCAGAAGCTTTTTAGTTTGATATAGTCCCATTCATTTATTTTTGCTTTTACTTCCCTTGCCTTTGAGGTCAGGTTCATGAAGTCCTCCTTGAGCCCTAGGTCTATAAATTTAGTGCTGATGTTTTCTTCTATATGGTTTATTGTTGGTAAATTAATTCTTAAAAATTCTATTCAGAGAAGAAAGAATGTAACTTGTTGAATGACCAAATCTATTATATTTATATCCTCTGTTTTCTTAAAGATCTTTGTCACTTTATCCATTAAGATCTGTATTATCTATAAGCTGAACTTCTTTAGCCTGTGACATCTAATAAGACACGGCTTGGCTAACTTCACTCAATAGCCAGATTGGTAATAATATGGATACCAAATCATGTGGTTCTCTGCGTCACACTATACCACATACATCATAACCGCAATATGACATTAAAATAGTTAACATTAATTTGTTTTTGCTTCAGAAGTAGTTTAGATTCTGATCTCATATGTAGTAACGTACTGACTGAAAAATTCCTGATTCATTGGAAAGGATTTACTTATTTCTCCAAAGTAATCAAAGCCATTTATTTATAAATAATTTCCTTGAACCAAGAGGTTAATAACTAATTTTTGAGTACAGACTTATAGAGCATTAGCAAATGTTATAGCCATTAAATGCAGACATTCCCTAGATTATAAACACCTTATTTTAGAATGGCTGGCAAATTCAACCAATTGATTACACCTCATTTTTCCTATTACAGTAGACTCTCAGTTAACCAGGACTCATGGGGATTGGTAGATGCCAGGTAAATGTAAGTAAACTCTCCGTTAACCAGAACTCAAGCAACCAGAAAAAGCTCGAGCAACTGGCAAAAACATTGTGCCGGATGCTTGAGAGTACCGGTTGCTTGAGTTCCGGTTAAAGAAGAGTCTACTGTATTAGGATACTGACAGCAGCCTGCAGTATGAGGAAAGGAGAGTTAAATGCATTGTTTCAAAGCTCTTAACCAGCACCAGTTGCAGCACCATTGTTTCTAATGCTCTTAATCAACACTGTCAGTTTATTGGTGAGGACACTGAAGTTGGGAGAAAGTAAATGACTTGTCCAAGACCACACAGCTAGTAATGAAGCAGCAATGTATTCTCATTGGGTGCTTTTAAAAATAGTCCATCGAAGAAAAAGTTTACATTACAAAAATTTTTTTCTACCTTTTCCAAGTAAAGATTTCAGTTACCGTGAGGATTCTGTAAATTTTTTTTTTTTTTTTTTTTTTTGCTTTTTGGTATGTGGGTAGCTCCCTGGCTGGGAATCGAACCCAGGCCGCAGCGTTGACAGTGCCAGCGCCGAAGCCTTAAGCCACTACACCACCAGGGAACGCCTGGATTCTATAAATTTTTTATGTGGTTGGAAATAAAACAATCCATTAGCAATCTTAGATAGAAGGTTGTAAGTACAATAATGTGATTTGGAAATTGTTCTAAATTCTGAACAAATTACTTTCCTGTGAGTTTTTCAGGTAGCACTTGTTTCTAAGTTGGGAGCTGTTTGGATGACACTAAAGTTGCATGAAAAGTCTGAATTCTATTCGACTGAAAATATCTTAAAAAAAATTATATTACCAGTTTCCAAGCTTTGTCATGTTAACTTCTCTATTTAAGTATGATTTATACCCCTACTCTTCTGCCATTTTAAAATTTCTGTGATCAGGATAATTTTTCTAAGGTAATAATGACCCAAGTAAAATAGCCAATGAAGATTATTTGCTGAATGAGAAAGTCAGTG
The DNA here is from genome assembly GCA_004026885.1 of Lyroderma lyra. Taxonomy (NCBI): domain Eukaryota; kingdom Metazoa; phylum Chordata; class Mammalia; order Chiroptera; family Megadermatidae; genus Lyroderma; species Lyroderma lyra. Next base: position 78,045 of record PVJL010007317.1, on the reverse strand, counting down.
TTTGCTCAGAGAAGGGCATGTGGTTCATGAAAATTCAGAAATCAAGCAATTAAAGACAGCATCTTAACTAAGAACTATAAACTCAAATTACTTTTTATTCTCTCCAAGGATCAGTCTAGTCAGTGCCAGTATGTTTGACAGCTACCTAGAATGTCTTGAAATGCAGAATTAGTTCTTTGTCTTTTTTGTCATTGACTGCATTTTGAATAGAAGTAGGGAGACTTTCTATGCTTGCCTGTAAATATTTTTAGGGTTAGCTTTCCGGAGCCAATACAAAATAGAATGTCATGGCAAATAATCTCATTTTATTCAAAAGCAAGACTGCCCACCCCACTTACCCTGGTTATGCTTTCATAATGAACATATCCTACTTTTAGCAAGTTTTTCTTATGTCTACTTCAGTGAATTTTAAAAAGTAATTTATTGTCTCAATTCTCCTTTAATTGTTTTAATTAGATTGCACTTTCTGGATGAGCAACAGCAGGATCACCTGTAAACTTGCTAGGAAAGTTAATTCTCTGGCCTTCTGTCCCAGACTGTTGACCCAGAACCCCTCGGGGTGGGACCCAACAACGTAGCTTAACAAGCCCTCAGGAGATTCTGATAGAAACTATTTCAAAAACATTGGCATATGGAAAACACATGCTATTCACTTAATGGACAAGCAGACGTGGAAATGTGGAGAATACGGGGGCTGGTCCTGAAAATATTCAGCCATGTAATATGAAAAATAGAGGCATTTATGGCTGGATATTTTTCTGGACAGCCCTAGTGTAATCAAACGAGAAAGTTGGCAGTGGTCCCAGTGCTTTGACTCTAAACAGATATAGAACAAGAACAGCCATGAATGAGACTCATGAACTGGATCTAGTCAGATACATAGGAACTGCCCCTTTCTGTTTGATTTCTGTGGGCTTATGTGAGTATAAAACCCTAAGTACATTTGCTGTGTGCAGATATGTAGAGAAGGAAGTAACATTGACCACTGACCCCTGTTCATCTCCCAGATGGATTGATTACCCAACAGGCAGCCTCTCTGTGTACATGTTTCTGGCATGTGCCAAGCAGTGGCAGGGGGAAAAAGTAATATATAAATATATTTATATAAGTAAGTATTTATATATAATAGTTTTTAAAATCTGCATTTTTGGTAATATTTTTTAGAAGTACCAAAGTGACCATTATTAGGTTAAAAAAAAGTTTGTCCTTCCTTATATTTGATGTATGGTTTTGTATTGTTTTTAGTTTAATTGCTGGGACTAGGGCACTAGATTATCTTCCAATGCCTGACACTTTTAATCTGACTCAGAATTCTCCACTTGTATATCTTTCAGGCACCTTAAATTCAACATGTCACAAATAGAATTCATTATCTTACCATGACTCTGCTCTTCCTGATACTATTTAGTCTCAGTTAATGACATCAGTATCCATTTACCCAATCGAGAAATCTGGAAGCAACCCTCTATTCCTTCCCCTTTCTTCTTCTCATATCAGTCTGTCAACCAATTTTGTTGATTCTGCCTTCTAAATATCTCCCAAGTCTACTAATTTTGCTTAGATCTTCATTATTTCATACTCAGACTTCTATAATACAGCAGATTCTTGCTGGTGTTCAGGTGAAGGAGCTATCTTTGACACAACAGTTACAAGGAGCCTCTAAACAGAGCACCTGGTTAAAATCCTTAATTTTAACCTTCGTGATTTGATTCTGATCGGTGTCCTTTCTAGTCACAGGTTAACTTTTCCTCCATCCCAACAACTCTGCTTCAGGCTTACTCACAGTTATTTCTAGAACCTGATGTGCTTTCCCCTCACCCTCTTGTCTAAATAGGCTGTTTACCTTTCCCTGAAATGCTGCCATGCCTTCTCCCTGCCTCTTCCCTCTCATGCAGTGGCTAACTCCTGCTGTTGTTTTTTCATATCCTCCACATCCTTTCAGCAGTTAAAAGCTTCCTTCTCTATATTCTCAAAGCACCTTTACATAACTCATTCCATAATTATAGCACATCATATTGTGTTAAAATTATCTGATTCTTGCATTGTAAGATAATTTTTAAAAGAGGGTCATTTCTTTTTTTCTCTTTGAAAATACAGTATTAGCCATATATTATATGGCTTAAATAAAGGTTGAATAAATAAATGACAATGGGAAAGAGGGAGTGGCAACAAGAAGTGTCTCATTTAAAGGTCAAATTAGAGGAATTTTAGTACTACTTTCTAGAATCAAAGAAAATAGAGGAAAAAGGTTCATAAACCTAAGTGGTTTAATATAAATGTCCTCAGTAGGCCAATCAGGTGATTTCATATGTTCAAAAGCATTTAATTTAATACTTTGGAAAACAAAACGGTGTGCTGAATTTGAATATAAAGGTATTTTGAATGCTCCTAATACTTAATGCCTTTAGCCTTCCTATTAAAGTATAAATAAATATGTGAGAAATGCCTGTTCCTGAATTTTCAGTTTGAAATTTAGAATCAGTTCTCACAAATATTATGGTTTTCCATGAATAACAACCATAAAAAAATGATTTCTATCTGAAAATAACAATTTTTCCCACCAATTTTTTCCAGTAAATGCATGTTTTTCATTGTTTTTGTTGTTTACAAAAACAATAGAAAACTATTTTCAGAAATTATCAAGCATGACAGTTAAAAAACAATTTGTTTTTTTTAAAGAACTAACTTGGGTTGTTCTAAAATGTAGTAGGATAAGAAGTCTGAAGAAACTTACTAGCAATTAGCACTTAGATGTGTGAGAGCACATATGATATCGTGTTTTTCAGCAATGAGCCTTCTTAGTATTAGGTATTGGAACTTTGTAGAATAATTCAGACTTTTTTTTAAATTCAGAATTTGTTTATCATTGGGATATTCTAGAATAACGTACTTAAAATGCCTACAGTGTGCTTGTTATACAGTAGGCATTTAATAAATGGTCTATCATTCTCACTGAGAGCTTCCTATATGAAAGGCAATTAAGAGTTCGTTTCTAGCCTCTAAACATATCAAAAACTCCACACTCCCCCCCCCCCACACCAAAAGTGGCTGAAACTTAAACCTCAGTTATGCAATCGAAGACTCATTCCTCATTCTTTCTGCCAAAGGGAATTTATAATTCGATTTCCACAAGAAAACAAAAATATCACTCACATTCTTTTCCACAGAGGGAAATGACACACAACTTCTAAATCCTCTGCTGGTATTCTCACTATCTTTCTCATTTTCTTTTTTTAAATGTGATAATACAATTTTCTTTATTAAAAATAACTTACAGAATTAATAACATACAAAATTGTCCTCAACTGAACTTTGCCTCTGATATATTTCTGTACAATACTTAATGTTATTGAATTTAAAACCATTGCACTATTTTGTTGGCTTTAAATAATTAACAATGAGTTGAATTTACTTAAGTGAGATACACAGTTTTATAGTCATATATGATGTGTAAAATTGACAGAAATATGGGCATTATCACATTTTAGGGCAAGGCCACTGAAGAAGGCTAAGTCCATCTCCTTTCCCTGTCTTCATCACTCCAATCAAACTTAGATAGAGTCAACACTTAGTATCTTAGTACCTTCTAAAGCCAAAGGCAAAAGAAAGGTGACTTTAACCATAAGAAAATGTCAGTCAAATAGTTTCTCCTTACCCTGTCACTCATCACTTTGGTTATGTACACAGCACTGTTACCATATAAGCAAATGACTCTGTCTCTGATTTAGGTCTTAGATGCACGTTTTTATTTTTAGTGTTTTATTCTGAATATATTCTGCATGATAGAAGGAGCTAGACATTAAAAATTTGAAAATCAAGGAAGTCATTTACTGTATCCCAGTTCCACATTTCCATTCAGCCTCCTTCATTACCTTTTCTTTTTCCCCAGTTCTCAACTATCCAGAAATGCCTTTTTCAAAAAGCAGTTCGTTCTCCCCATCTTTCTTCTTCATCTCGCTCCATGGAAGGTGTTTCCTCGGTAAAGACAGCTCTCTCAGGTGGCAGGCTTGTGGTCTAAGCTAGGTCTGTGAAGCAATGGGAGAAGTGGACCACAATTCCTTCTCGAAGCTTCAGTGTTACTCCACTTGTGGATTTGAAGGATTATATTTTCTATTCACTCCAAAGACATATGTAAGTAATGGATTATACATATGTATAGATTTCTAGTTTTTATCTTTTAGTATACATTATTGGGAATCAAAAAATTTGTTTTTAAACGTTTTTAAAAAATATTCTCATTATTAGTGCAATATTAGTACTTGACAAATACAAATGGCTGAGGCTATTATTCACCAAATCAATTCTCTGATAATGAAAATTCAGAGCAAATATTAACTCTAATACTTGGGTTACTACACTTAAAAGTCACTGGTCCTCATTATACACTGGTTGAAAAGATGAAGGGATTTTGAAAAAAAATTTTGCCAACATTTATTAATTTTTTTTTAAATTCATTTTTATTGTTAGACTCATTGGGGTGACATCTGTTAGCAAGGATTACATAGGTTTCGGGCATACAATTCTACAGTGCGATGTCAACTTGATATTGATTTTTTAAATAAACAAAAACAAAGTACTAGATTTGTAAAAGACCCTTTTATCTGTAATTTTAAGGAATTCCTGTGTCAAGTCTACATGTGGTGCTATGTCTGTCCATTGCTCTTCCTTTTATTATAGAAATTTAAAAAAATTTTCCATTTATTAAGCAAAACTGATTCCTTTTCCATTATTTTACAGAAAAAAAGAATGAATATTTTATTCTTCAAAAATTACTATCTATTCATTCTTGGTGTTAGTAAAGATCATCATTCTAAGATTATTTCCCACCTCACTCTTTCCTGAAGCTATTTTCTTCTTTTCTTCATTTGTTTATTTTTGTCACATGGGATATTGTTGGTTTTTCCTTTTGTTTCCATTTTATATTATTCCAGTTGCTTTTCCACCACTTTCTTAATGTAAGCATTTGTCTTTGGAAACACATATCTACTTCTTTGTTTGCTTTAGCTTGGGGGACCATAAGAAAGACTCTGTTGCTTAGCCAGCTGCCCAATTCAAGGGTTAATTAGATTTTGAGGAGCATGGCATAGCGTAATAGGTAGTAGTTAACTCTTCGTGGCCTTGTTCAAGGACAGAGCATGAATCACAGTAGCCTGGCAAAAACTCTGCATGCTGGACCAGCTTTTCTACAGAAATAAAACAGTCACTTCTGGCTCTGCTATGCCACTTTGCTTGTTAGAAGGGAAAAACCATTATGTGAGACCAATGGTTATCACCCTCTGAAACAACCACTGTGTTCTTTTGAACTGGATACCACAAACATTTGCAAAATGTCAGAACACTCTGTAGGGGAGTTCCTGGCATGTGTAGTCTATTTGTAATGAGGAACAAGACATGATTTTGAATTGTTGTAGCACATTTCTCTATCTTAAATTACAAGCAACAATGACTACACCACACTGGGTTGTTTTATTAAATTTTTCTGTCAGTAACTAGATTAAATATACATCAACATTTTGGTCAAGTAGCCAGTGGTGCCTGCTTTTCTTTTTAAGGAAAAACTTTTAGGTTACTTGGGAAAATATAGAACTTTAATGAAGGGTACAGTTGAAAACAACAAACAAACAACAAATTCTATCCCTGCTTTGAAGAAAGACAACAAAAGTTGTGTAATAAGCCATTTGCCCTCTATGCCTTCTCCAAAATTGTACCTACTTCTATCCCTAAACACTGTGTCTGGAGATCAGCCTTTCTCAGGCTCTTGCCCTCTCATGGTTCCTGATTATTCAGACCTTCGTCTCAATGCTTCCTTCCCATTTCCTCAAGCCTAGCCATCTGAGTCTTGTACCTGATGAGGAATTGGATCACCAAACCTCTTGTATTCTGGTCAGGAAAGTCATGAGTTATCTCCTTAAGCCAAAAATATTTATTTAGTATGTTGAACAACTATATCCCATAGATCATGATCAAAACGTAGCCCTATTTTTGTCTCCCACAGGCCTCTGAAATTACCAGATGTAAAGAAGAGCTCATTTCCCTCATCTTTATTTAGAAAAATTTCTAAAAACTTGGAACTAAGGCAAGAGAATGGCTGTATGTTTTCCGTGTCATACTGGAGTATTTTCTCACAGGGCCACTCAAGGATTATTTCACTTTCTAGGGGAATATGCCATTTGTGGTGTTGATTATGGCCCATACTTTGTGATGTCACATGTTAACTTTTAGATTTTTGTCCAGTAGAGATGTAAATGATATCTGATAGAGAAATAAAATACCCAAGGGTTATAGTTTTATTGCCCTGTAGGGATTTAGCCATTTTAGTTTCTAATCTCACAGTGTTCTATCCTTATTCAGGTACCACAAATATTCATTTTCTCAAATACTCATTGAACCAGCATTAACATCACTTTGGCTCACTCACCAGAGTTAAATAAATTTTGACATGGTTATTCTAACTTCTATGAGAGTCATGTGTTTATCTTTTGAAAATTATAATTTGCCATCCTAAATGAGGACTTAGGCAGGCATTTCTTTTCTGGTCAAGCTCAGAAAACAAAAAACACTCCTCTTACTTTTGGCAAAGACGGTTTAATTCAGGAACTAGAATGTCCAATAGTGTTTAATTATTAAGGCTTTGGATTCCTCTCTGCCAGCCTGGGCCAGCCTCGGGATGGAAGTCTTCAGGGGGAAGAGGAGTGTGGTTCTTCTGGTCTATAGTCTCTGCACTCACCAGGTGAATTGCAGGTTTGGACTCCCCAAGGGTCAAGGAGAGTGGGGGTAGGTGGAGAGAGGTAAGATGATGGGCCTAGGCTTGCTTGACTCAGTGGCACCATACTGTTTAGCAGAGGCTGACAGTTCATAATGACAATACTTCTGTCAGGCCCTTCTGTCATGCAGGTCTGAGCAGATGAAAATTGGTTCCATTCCTTCATCAGCCCACCTCAGCTCTTTTTCCTGCAAAAGATTTCATTTCACTCCAGATGGCTCTGTTGGGCAAGACCCAATACAACCCAAGCCATTGGTCCTTGAGAATGCACATTCTTTGCCCCACAAAACTCTGGGAATGTGGGAGGATCCAACAAGAGCTGCCGTCTCCTGATTCCCTCAGTAAGTGGTTGTTGGCACTGTCTCTCACTGTCTAGAGTTCCTAGGTGAGAATCAGCCCTTGACCAGAACCACGTTAAGCTTTCTCAGGTATGAGTCGGGCACTGGTACTCTGTGTCTCTAAATTTAGGGGGCACACTTTTCTGAGTGGTAGTCTATAAGCATGTGGTTAGACGTTTTTACCTCCCATTCGAGCTGGAAGGGTGGGTCAGGGCCTCTGGCATCTCCAAAGTAATCTTTTCACCAATCCAATTCCTGTCCATTCTCTCAACTCTTTAGATGGTTTTCAACTGACCAAGGGGATCAAGGGCTGTGGAGCAATTTCTCAGGTCGATTTTGTTTGTAAATCTGCACGTGGCGGTGGTGTGGGGGGGTTGTCTCACTTTTATTTGATACTCTGAGTGTTGTTTTCCTCAAACTGAGAAAGAATCTCATGCTAATTTCCTTTTACATTTACATTTAAGTTTACTGGAAATGAGCAAATATAGGAGGGGGGTCTCTACCGTGTCAGGAGAAGTGTTGGGATGGAAACACACCCGACAAGCAATGACTTGCTCAGTCCAGCAGTAAAATTGGCTTTGAAATGTAACAGCAGAAGTGTTATGAATATGGTCATTATTTAGCAAAAGGCGTACATTTTTCCTTCATTCACAGAGAGTGGTTATATATGCACCCTAAAAGCCTCTATCTGTCATGGGCTGGGAATGGTACACACAACTCCATCCCCTTCAACCTCCTCAACTTTCATTTGGTACTTATTTGTTGATTTAACAAGCCAGGCATTGTCCTAGGTGATGAGGTATACAGTAGTAAAGTAAACAGTTGTGCCCCCTAACTGTCCAGAAGCTGTAGGAAATGCGTGTGTGTACGTGTGTGTGTATGTGTCATGCTTTCACCACATCTCATCTCCTTCTCCTCCTCATCACTCACCTTTCACTTGGAGAACTTCTAAGTCACTGAATGAGTTTTCGCAAGCTTCTGCCTTCTTTCCCAACACAGGCCTGCTTCTCCTTGTATTGTGTTTTCTTGGTAATTATGACTTCCATACCCTAGACTAAACCTGAAAATGATTATATTTTTTTATACCTCTTCCTTCACACTCTTGGGATTGTAGTGGAAAAGCACTTACTTTGGAATTAGTCCTGGATTTGAAGACCACCTCTGTCATTTATTACTCACTTTATGACGTGCACAACTTAATCTCTCTGAAACTTGGTTTCTTTATCCACATATAGAAATGATACTGTCTAGCGTGAGTTGTTGTATTAACTGAATGATGTCTTCCAAGTGCTAACATGAAGTAGGTATTCCCTAAATGACCTCTACTAGGAGCTTCCTCTCTCTTCATCCTGCTTTTGAACCCCCCCTTTTCAATTTGGGTACAAGGTTGAGGTTTATTATCAAAGTAATTTGTCCCCGATGTTCTTAAAACTAAAAATCACACTTCATATTTCCAATTTGGAGCAAGAGGTTACTCACTCTTGTTTTGCCCAATAGAATTATGGCTATGCTTTATATCTGCATTCTACATAGCTACTTAAATAACAGAGCCACCTCATAGACATGAACCTGACTGCTGTGCGTTTTCTTTTCTATTCTCCCACTACACCCTTTCTCTTTATTTCTTTGGAATGCTTGTGAACACTCACACATCTTCAGAGATTATTAACTTGTTTCATAGAATGAAGCAATTAACATATCCAGCTTTTAATCAAAAGGTTAGTCCAGGATTTGTTCAAAGAACATCTCACGTGTGACAATTTGTGACCAATCATTAACTCAGTGGTATTTCTGAAAGGGAAATAGAAAGTACTAAGACAGTCATGAGGCATCACTTTAAGGGCATGAAACTTGATTGCATCAGTACTTCCTGGTTTGGAGTCTAAAGTATCATCAGACTGTTAACTCCCACCACACCCCTAGATTAACATCAAATTGATCTAGTTTTTCGGCATATCCCTCATTGCTAATTTTCCACTCAACTCACCAGGATTCATTCAGCACTTTGTGTGGGGAATAACCAGACTCATGTACTTACCATAAGACTGACAAGAGCTCAATACCCTTGGAGATTATTCTGTTAATACCACCAGTCATCAAAACTATAGTTATAACTGTTCTCCCTGGCCCTTGGCAGAAACGAGATTCCTCATGGAAAGGCAAATGGACACCTGTCAAAGGTATTAGAGGTCAATATGATGTTTGATTTTTTAAAATTGATTATTTTTAAAAAAAACCATTGAAAACTTTTAAAAGAAGAATGTATAAGAATCATCTTAAAATCAATAAAAGATTGCTAGTCTTGTTAAAGCAAAGGCAGAGGGTCTAGAGCTCTCTCCGCCCAGCCCCTCCTTATCTGAGTTAATTCTGAAGACTCCACATGCTGTGCAGATCAGAGTTGGAAGAGCACTGCTCTAGGTCAACCCCTTCATGCAGAAGAGAAAACTGAGGCTCAGAGGTAAGAAAAGCTTACTCAAGATTACATAGATTAGTGGCAGATTTTATTCAGACTCTATTAAAGGTCTCCTGGGGTTTGTTTGATTGTTACTTACACCATTCTGCCACTTGTCATGGTGGCTAAGTGGTACTAATGGGCCAAGACCAGGATAAGGCAAGTAAGGTTTCTAGGGTGCAACATTTAAGGAGGCACTCCCTTTCAGGTCTGTGCAAGTGCTGACTCTGCAACTGCAGAACCTTGAGAGTGAATGCTTCCTTAAATTTTGTGTCCTAATTATCTTGTGTTCCCCCCAATCTCAATCCTGCCTCTACTTATATTTAAAATTTATATAGTAAATACAAATATTTATGTATGTTTTCAAGTATTCCACGTGCATCCTTCTACCTCTTACTGTTTTTTGTCTTTTTCTCTTTGTCTTCCCTATGAGACTATGAATCTTGGAGATCAAGGATGATGTCTTTCATCTTTATATTCCCAGGGTTTGATTTAGTATATGGGAAATAATGGATACTCAATAGTGTCTATTTGATGGACAGATAATGTATTCTGTCTTTTCTGAAGGCTTTCCTGACACCTCAAATTCACCCTGAGCTCTCCATTCTCTGAACTCATAACGTATCATCGGAGTAGCTCAGTTGACATATAATCATGTAGGCTGACATAACTTTTATGTTTGTGTAACTCCTGTGCAGCAATTTACTTTTGTAGCAAATTTCTTTATGCACTATTAGATGTTAGTTAGTTCAAATCAAAGGCTACTTTGTGTTCATCTTAAAATTCTCTCAGCAACTAGCAGAAAATTCTGCACATGGTTCTATATGAAAGAAGAATGAATAAACAAACAAACAAACAAATAAATAAATAAATAAATGGCATTTTTTCAGTTGAAAACAGAGTTTATAAAATTTGGTAATTGTTTTAAGTCCTAGCTTGCCTACTAACTAGCTAAATGACCTTGCGCAAATCATTTTACCTCATTGGCCTCAATGTCTTTATCTGTAAAATGATGAGGTGTCTTGAGTGATTCTGAAGGTACCTCCAGCTCTAGCATTCTGTGAATCTATGATTTTAGAAATCTGCCATGCAAGTGTTGCATAGGAAATCGGGTATCAATTTTGCTACTACGAATCCACTTGTCATTCTGACAGGAATTTCCCAAATGTAGTGGGCCCAATTTTTAAGTGTTCAGAGAGTCCTGACATTATGAACAGATTGTGTATCAAAATTAATTTGTGATATAATAAGTATATTATGGTTGAACTATCTTTTACTCTAACCTGGAAATTAAACATTTAGTATATAGAATATTTCAAGTATACATATTCATTTATAGCATTATTTTTATGAAAAGGATGCATTCATAATTCTAAGTAGGATTTTCAAGAACAAATCTCCCTAGGTTAGTGCATAAAGAAAAAAGAGAATGGAAAAGGATGGAATGTTCTCACGAATTTAACCACAGTACTTTAAAAAAGTCAAACAAACAAACAAACAAAAAGTCAAACATTGTACCTTCAGATTTCTATCTTGATTCGGAAAGTCATTAGAGCATAGAAAGTATGTACTCTGAGTATTTTATTATGTCAATAAGGTAAAACAAATCTTTTAAAATATACCAGTATATCATGTTCTCATTAAGCTATTTACTTTTCTTCTGTAAAATACATGCAAGACAGAAAATGGCTTGTTAAAAACTCTTTAGAGAAATATGAGTAATCTTCCAAGATTTAACTCTGGAAAAGATTTAACTCTTATATCTCAACTGCTTTTCTCATAATGTATTTTATTCAAACTCTATTGTTAAAAATTCATGGAGATTCCCTGTGTGCATGATGTCCATGTTTTATGAATAAATTAACCATGGGACAAAATCTTTATTTTCTTAAGAAAAAGTTTAGTTTCACGAGAAGTATTTGCTGGTTCATGATAGGCCTCATGCTGTCCTGGAGGTCATTGTCCAGAATTATGATCTGGGTATTGCAGTTCATGGCCAACAACCAACCTCAAACATACACTGTCATTTCCTCCCTAGCTCTCCATTTAGCTCGGCCCTTATTCACTTAATGCATTATCACTGAGTGTGAAGAGGAGTGAAAGGCTCTGTGTTAGATCTGACAACTTTACCATGGCATGGCTGTCATTTGCTGGTTGCTTAGATGCTGGCTTTTTCCATCTATTCCTGAAGATCATGGTTGGCAAGTTAACCTTTTTTGAAAACTCTTTGTTCTTCATTAGTCTTGAGTTTTGTGCAGTGTGTTGAGATCAAATGTGAACATTTCAGTCCATATTTCAGATCTTCTCCACCTGCATCGTCAGGCTTTTCCATGTCTGTTTGACATCGTGTATTTCATCTTGCAGCCCCTTATCCTTGGTCTGTAGTAGCAAGTTAATCTGACCCAGAGGATCTTTTCAAATGTCTTCCATCTTTATTTGCTCTACAGCTTTGTGAGAAACACAAAAGCTGAGCTGAGATGATGGGCCAGGTCCTTTGGTACTTGACTGCCCTCTTCCTTTCCTTCACACACTGCCTAAGCATTTACTATAAGGCATTGTGCAATAACAATAGACATAACAATAATAGCTTCCATTACAGAGCGCTTGCTATGTCAGGCACTAAATTATTTAATATGCATCGTCTCTGCTAAAACAGTTCTTTGCTATAACAATAACACAGATAGATATGGGTATTATTATCTCCATTTTACAAACAAGAACACCAAGACTCAAAGAATTGAGAAGATTGCACAAAGTGACAGAGCTAGTGCATGCCAGAGCCAGGTGTTAGATTTGGTTGTTGAGAGGATGTATCTACTAGTTTACCCAGCAGCTGGACCCAGGCAACCAGAGTCTCCTCACCCTCCACCATTGTCCTTGGAATGTAGGTTCTACTTGCCTTCCCTGTATTAGAAGCTGCCTCAAGAACACAGTCTTGAGAGAGCAATGTGTTGTTGAGACCATCTGGATGGTGTATGTGCCTGAACCCAGTTAAAGCCTCTATATAAATCCATAATATTCTGGGGGGGGGGGGTGGAGATGAACATCTGCTTGTCTTGGGAACACCTAAAACAAGACTCATAAGTAAGTTCCTTTGCTTGTTAAAACCACTACCTGCCAACCTGGAGGGGTTTGCATTCTTCTTTGGTCTCTCCTTGCCCTCTGTGTGTGTGTGTGGTGGGGGGCGTGGGGTGGCGAGTGGGTGGAGGAGGGTGTTCAGATTTCACCTGGGGAACTCCTGAGGTTTCGAACCAATACCAGATTCAACTAGTCAGTTTGACACCAAAGCTTTTGATCTTAACCATTAAATAGATATTGTTGGTTTCCACAAATGACTGTGCATTGTGAGGAATACAAAGATGTTAAAGATCCAGTACCTGTACCACAAAGTTGACTGTTTAGATAGTAGATTAGAGATGCACACAAACAACTGTCTAAGGCAATGCATATGAAAAGTATTGGAAGAATCAGCCTAAGGTACAGCCAGGTTCAGAGTTGGGAGGGCGCTTCCCAGAAACATGGATTCCAAGAAGTTTCCAGGCAAAGAAACTATGAATTCTAAAAGACGAAAACCAGGATGATACCATCCTAAGGTAGTCTTGCCATCTAAACAAAGGGAGATGCTCTGTGCTCTAATTTCTCAGCATGAGACAATTGAAGGCTTTTATTCAAAGTAGCCTGCCTGATTGAGGAAGATTATTTTGTTTGTCTGTCTTTGATATTCAGCTACAAGCTTCACATGTATTTATAAGGACTGTGTAAGAACTAACTTCACAGGTCTCACAGAGTAATAATAATAAAGATGAAAGGTTGGAAGCAATGTCTTTGAAGAAAGGTTAAATGAGTTGAAGTAAGTTTGCTTAAAGAAAACATGAAAATATGAAGAACAGATCTAATGAAATAAGACTCAAAATGAAGTAGGTCTGTCTGTATGCTGCCTGGTTTTTTGTCACTGTATGCCTTTCAGCACAGAGGTTGGTCCTATCTAACTAACACTTCCCTCAGGCTCCTGGTTATCTCTGATTCCAGAACTTAGAAGAGCAGTCATTCCTGGCCTCTGTATCAACATCAAAGCTATACTCATTCCTTTTTTTGAGACTAACAAGCATTAAATAAATGCTTACTGTGTATTAAGCAATATTCCAAGTGCATTTCTTGCATCATTATTCATTTATTCAGTAAATATTTTTCCAGGGCTTCCTGTGTGTCAGGAAGGCCCATCCTTGGTGTTTGGAATACATCAGTGAATAACACCAACTAAAAAAATCTTTCCTGGTGGAACTTGTACACTAGTGAGCAGGACAGACAATAAACACGATCAATAAGTAAATTACATGAGTGTATGGAAAGGTAATAAATGTTATGAAAAATCAGAGCAGGAAAAGTGGAAAGAGAGTGTGTATAAGGGGAGGGGGGCTGTAATCTTAAATACGTGGTCAGGATGGACCTCACTAAGGTGATATTTAAGCAAAGATTTGAAGCCCGTGAGCAAGTTAAAACTATGTGACTCTGAAGGAGGAAAAGGTTGGCCAGTAAGAACTAGCAACTAAAGGCTCTAACTCAATAACATGTTAATTGTGTTAGAGAAAAAGTAAAGAGGTCTGTATAGCTGGGCACTGGGGTTGAGAGGGCTGATTCTATAGGGCCTGTGACCATGAGGACTTCAGCTTTCACTTGGAATGAAATAGGGAGTTACTGGAGACTTTAGAGTATAGGAGTGTCATGTCTGACTCAAGTTTTAAAAGGATCACTCTGGCTAGGAAGATGAGAGTGGAAGGAGGGCAATGAGTTGGAAGATGATTCCTATTGCATAATAATGCAGGCAAGCAAAGATCAGAGCTCAGACCAAATAGTAATGATGGAGTTGGTGAGAAATGATCAGATACCGATATTTATTCTGAACACAGGGCAATGTGGTTAGCTGGAAGTGCGTGTGAGAAAGAGGGAAGTCAAGGATAACTCGAAGACTTATTAACCTCAAGTAATTATTATAGCCAGGTAGGTTATATTATTAACTCTATTTTACAGAAGCTTAGAGATATACTAACTTTAGGTTATTTAGCTAGTAAGTAGCAGTGCTGGGATTGGAACCCAAAAGCTGAGTCCAAGGGCTGGACTCCTTAACCATAATGATGTATGACATCAGGAGACACTGACCTATTACTGTGAACTCTGACTGTAGAGCTCCAAGAAACTGATTTCAGATGTGTTTTCCTGTTCTTCGGTAGCTACTGTGAAAACCGGTTTTCATTAACACGCTTCCATGCCTCAAACCCTAATTCATTAGTGACTATATTTGTCTCCAGCATCTTCTTTGTCTCAGAATGGGAGACTTTTTTAATCTCCCTGACCCCAAAACACCCATGACTGGCTTGATTCATCCCCCACCCCCCACCCCAGACCTGGGACTCATTTTGGACTTCTGCCAAAAGCCTCCCTTTCCCCATTGGCAAAGCTTCGCCTTCCAGAGCCATTTTCTAATATTTGTCCTTTTAGACCCATTTTAGATTAATTGACTCCTGATTACTGAAAAAGGTAAAACTATAGTTTTCTATAAGCAGGAAAGGAGCACGTGATAAGGAGAGCCATGCTGACAGTGACCTTCTTGAGGTTTATACATTTTTCCCAGTCATGTTGGGAGAGAAAGGCCTGGTGACAGCAATCAGCTTGGAAGGCTGCAGGAAGGACACATATTGATCTGTTGGATATATACATCTGCCCTCAAGGAAATCTTCCTCATGGTTTGCCTTCTTCAACCCCAGCAACCATTGTGTCTTCTTTTATCTCCCTGTGAGCTTCAAGCAAACTTATAACAAGCTAACAGTATTGCCTTCACAACCAGCATGGAAATTCCCCCTACAGAGGAAACTTGGTGTAGGGGGAAATGTTTTGAAATGTGCTTATAGGGCAGAAGTTGAGTTCCCAGTGGCTGGAATGTCAGCTGGCACTCAGAGAAGGGGTGAAACTGCTGAGTACGATGGAGAGCAAGTGAAGCTCTTGGTTTGATGGCAGAACAGGCAAAG
This sequence comes from Lyroderma lyra, assembly GCA_004026885.1. Lineage (NCBI taxonomy): Eukaryota > Metazoa > Chordata > Mammalia > Chiroptera > Megadermatidae > Lyroderma > Lyroderma lyra. Next base: position 62,469 of record PVJL010007317.1, on the reverse strand, counting down.
GGAATAGCAGGGATGAACAGAAATGGACAAAGGAGAGGGAACATAAAGCCATTAAATCAGAGGAAAGCTATTCAAGGCACACTTGGCCACCACAATCTATAATCCCCTCCCAAATTGCTTGTCCCAATGAGGGGTGCTGCAAATCTAAAGAAGAGGCTCAGTTTCAGGTTAGGGGTGTCAGAGTGTAGGACGGAGGAGACAGAACTCCAGAGACACAGGGGGCAAGAGAGAATTTTGGGCTCCACCCATCATGAAATAAAGAGGTTCAAGGAAATTTCACCCTGATCTCAGATGCAGGGAGGTTTCCAGCTGAAATTTGCCTTATTTTTGTAGTACCTCAGGTGAATTGAATCTTTTTCTTTATATTCTCATTTTAATTTTATTTACTCTGCCTGAAAATACTCTAGTTCCAACAATTTTTAAACTCAATAAAAGTTCAGTAGTTTCCCTACAATTATGAAATTTAGGTGTTTTCCTGACATCAAGAATAGTTCAGTTAAGAGTGACTAATATTTATTAAGTTTCTTTTATTGAATCAACAAAAGGTGAGATGTGCTTTTAATGAGTTTATAATCAGGTTGATTTCAACATATCCAGGAACAAAGGCCCTTCCTATTTAACAACAAAATACATTTAAGGAAATTCTATAAAAATTAAGTAATTTAATAAAAAATATAGTCAGACTAGTTTTTCATCACACAGGTTAAACATTTGACTGATGTGTTTTCGCCGTAATTGTGACATTGTGTGATATTCAGGAAGAATTTTCACCTTTGTTTTTTGTTGATAATAACAAAAGTATTTACCATGTATTAACCACAGATATTATGCACCAGGTACTTTATGGAATTATCTTATTTAATATTACAACAGCAATGTGGGAAATAATTAGCTAATTAGGTATTTCTCTTAAATATATAAGAAACTGGAAGACTCAGAGAAATTAATGATTTGACCACGGTCATACAACCCGTAAGTAGTGGAATCAAGATTTAAATACAATTTTCTATCTTTGCAGCCCCCAATCTCTAGTATTGTCCTTGCAGAAATGCCATGAACTTAAAAATACCCACTAACTGTTAAACCAACATGTAAAGTCTCTGTGTTTTTGAATGGATATGGAATGAAGAAGATTAAAAATAGTACTTTGTTTATTCATAATAAAGCTATAAGCTTCCAGAACTATACAAACACACACTCTTATAATTAGAACCCTTAAGCATTTAAATGACACTTTTTCAAAGAATTTTCATTCTTATCTCTCTTTAACATACATTTTATGCCCAGGTTACTAAGTAAAGTATATTATGTTGCTGAAGATTTTCCTGGTTCTTATCTAAGGCTCCAGTAGGTTTGGACATTCTCAATGTGACCTGGAAATTTCACTGGAGGCAAATTTGTGGTATCTGGCCTAATGGAAAGTTCCTCTTGCTGTGGGGTTTCTCAGATATTTGCATTCTTTGACTTCTGCCCAGTCTTTCTCTCCTACTTAAATGTTCCCCACTGTGACTCTTAGTTTTTGTAACCACATGAAAAACAAAGAAAGCCCCAGTTACCTAAGGCAACAACAGGACAAGTAGCTGCCCAGAGCTCATAATAACAGTTTCCCTTGTTACTACAGCGTCCTAAAGACAAAGAAAGAGAGGGACAAAAATGGCAGGGGAGCCTAGCAGCCTTAGCCCTAACGTGTTAATGTTTTAACACATTTATTTCAGATATTTTAATTTAAAAACGTATTAATTATGCAGTTAGAACTATATTTGTATCCTTACTGATGCAAATTCCCACTTCCCTTTCGAGAGGTAACAACTACTCTTAGGTTGATGATTTTTTAGGTTTCCACTAATGTTTTTACCCATTCATTATACCTATGTGTTTTTATAAATATATGGTATTCATTTGGACATTTTAAATGTTTACTATGGTAGGTAATGTTTACATATAAGAGGCATACTGATATAACTTCCTTATTTTCCCATTCAATATTGTTTTAAAGATTTATCTACATATATTCATGTGGCTGTATTTCATTAATTTTACCTACTAAATAGATGAATATACTTTAGATTTTTAATCTATTTTCTGTTTGTAGGCAGTAAGGTTAAGTTCAATACTTTGCTATTATAAAGAAAGCTTCTGTAAACTTCCTTGTACGCATTTCCTTATGCATTTGTGTTAGATTTTCTCTAATATAGAGAGCAGAATTTATCTGGAGATGGATATTATGGGTTATAGAATGGGTGTATCTTTATTTAACTTAAAACATTTTTTCCAGCTTTTTGAGATATAATTGACATACAATGTTGTGTAACCTTAAGGTATACAACATGTTGATTTGATATACTTGTACATTACTAAATGATTGTCGGAGTTCCCTGGTGGTGTAGTGGCTTAAGGCTTCAGCGCTGGTGCTGTCAGCGCTGCGGCCTGGGTTCGATTCCCAGCCGGGGAGCTGCCCACATACCAACAAGCAAAAAGTAAATAAATAAATAAAAATAAAATGAAATAAAAAAAATGAATTCCATGATTGTCACCATATTGAAGGAGGTTATTGAGAGGATATGACTGCTGGCTGACCTATGAGCTGGATCCAGGGAGAATGGAAGGCTCCTTAGCCCCTCCCCTGTCCCTGGAATGCACATTCTGCCCACTGTTTCTATAGTCAGAGCTATTTCAAGGACAAACTTGGACAAAGTAAGGTGTTGTTGACACCATCTAGATAGTAGACATAACTGAACCCTGTTAAGACCTCTGTATAAACTTAAGATTCTGGTGGGCAGGTGCAAAGATCTACTTGTCTTGAGGTCACCCAAGACAAACTTGATATGTAAGTTCCTTTAAACCCACCACCTACCTGTCTAGAGTGCTCTGCCCTTCTCTTAGGTTTCTTCTTGCCTTCTGTGTATGAGTGCCAGCTTTCAACCAGGAAGCTCCTGAGTTTTCAAACCAACACATTCCAGTTTTAGCTAACACTTCCATCACATCACATAATTACCATTACTTTTTTATGGTGATGACATTTAAGATCTACTTTCTTAACAATTCCAAATGAGTGTTGAAAGAAGATGTGGTATAGGGTAGCTTCAGGGGAGATCAATTAAAATGGCAGCATGAGAGATGCGCCTGGAAAACTGCCCTGGAGGCCACAACAAATAGAACAACAATGATTTAAGGAGAATTCCCTACGGAACACACAAACATAGCTAAGCGACCCCCTCATCGGATCCAAGTACCTGCAGGTGGACAAAGAGGAGCAAATGGAGGAGGAGTGAAGGGGGAGTGAAGATGAGGACTGCGTGCAGGTCTCTGTGGCTGAAGGAGGGCGGAGAGAGGCGGTGGTGAGTGAGCATTCTGGACCCTACTGCATCTAGGGGACAGAGCAAATGAGGCAAAGAGGCAGGGCCCTGAGATGCCACAACCAGACCTCATTTTGGCCCTAGGAGGGGCAGAGGCACGTGCCACGAGATGCCGCAGCCCAATCCACTCTGGTTTGTGGGAGCAGGAGGGGGAACAATGGCAATAGTGAGAAGGTGCAGCCCAACTTCACTCCGGTCAGGGAAAGAAAAGGAGAGAAAAGGCTGTGAGTACGCGTTTTTGCCTACAAGCATTACTCCCCGAGGGATCAACGTATGAAACAGCTGATGTCTGCACTCAGGGCAGAGACCTCGGGGCCAATCAAATACAAAAAAGTGTAAGCCTGCACTGACCCTGCTGCTCTCAGCACCAGACAGAAAACAGGCACCGAGATTGGCTGCCTTCCCCTACCCGCTCTTCTAGATCTCTGCCCACCTCCTCCTCCCAGTATTAGCAGGGAACCCCTGAAGAAGCTTTAGCAGTGAGTGTCAGAGCAGAGTATCTACAAACACAGACAGGAAGCCAACATGAGGAAACAAAGAAATATGTCCCTAATCAAAGAACAGCAGAAAACCCCGGCAAAAGATCTACATGAGATGAAGACAGACAACCTGTCAGAGACAGAGCTCAAAACAATGGTGATAAGGACACTCGAAGAACTTGGTAAAAAATTTCAATGAAGAGACAGCAAGCATAAAGAAACCATAAAAAAGAACCAGGCAGAAATAAAGAATACAATAACTAAAATGAAAATTGGAATAGAAAGAATCAACAAACTAGATGAAGCATAGGTGGGAATCAGTGATTTGGAAGAAAAGGTAGCAGAAAATATCTAAACAAAACAAAAAGAAAAAAAATTCCCAAAAAATGAGCCTAGTTTAAGATTTCTCTGGGACAACATCACGTATAACAATGTTCGCATCATAGGAGTACCAGAAGAAGCAGAGAAACAGCAAGGGATGGAGAACTTATTTGAAGAAATAATGACTAAAAATTGCCCAACCTGGCACAGGAAATGGAGATACAAGTCCCAGAAGTACAGAGTCCCAAACAAGATGAACCCAAACAGGTCCACAAAGAGACACATTATTCGAGGTCGAACAATTAATTTTGCAAACTCATCCTAGAAAAGGTGCTATGTACCTCATTGCAACCTTACCAAGTTGTTTGTACAGTGCTGCCAACGTAAGTGCACAGTGGCAAGTTTGCAAATTTAATGGTCAGATTTTGGGGACAATGGCAGCTCTAATGGCCATTCCAGAAAAAGAGTTCCAAAATTGCTTTGAAGGGTGGACTAGGTGATGGCATCGGTGCATAGCTTCCCAAGGGGAATACTTTGAAGGCGACCATAGTGACATTCAGCAGTGAGGTATGTGGCACCTTTTCTAGGATGAGTTTGCAAAATTAATTGCCTGACCTCAGAATTAAAACAGCAAAAGTTAAAGACAAAGAGAGAATATTGAAAGCAGCAAGAGAAAGGCAAATAGTAACTTAAAAGAAAGTACCCATATGAGTGTCAGCTGATATCTCAATAGAAACTTTGCAAGCTAGGGGCTGGCAGAATATATTCATTGTGATGAAAACCCAGGATGTACAACCAAGTTAATGTATCCAGCAAGGCTGACATACAAAACTGAAGGACAGATAAAGAGCTTCCTAGACAAAAAAAAGCTAAAGGAATTCATCACCACCAAATCAATATTACAAGGAATGTTAGAGGGACTTCTTTAAGATGGGGGAAGGAGCAAAAATTATGACTTATTAAATGGCAATAACTATATATCTATCAACAGTTACTTTCAATTTAAATGGATTAAAAGCTCCAATTAAAAGACGTGGAGGGTATTGTACTGAGTAGAGTGTCTAACAGAGGAAGACAGATGCGAATTGACTTATAGGTGAAATCCAAAGAAGGAAGTAAACAAACAGAACAGGAATAGATTCATAGGTACAGAAAACATCTGGTTTGTTGACAGATGAGAGGAGGCTTGGGGGAGTGGGTGAAATAAGAGAAGAAATTGGGAAGTTCCAATTGATTGTTACAAAGTAATAGTTATGAGGTTGCAGAGTATATAACATAAGAAATAAAGTCAAATATGTTGTAATAACTATGTGTGGTGTCAGATGGGTAGTAGATTTGTTGGGGTGATGGAAAGAGGGCTGGAGGGGTAAATGAGAAAGGGGAAGAAATTGAAAAGTTCATATTCATAGTCACGAAATAGTCACAGTGATGTAAAGAACAGTATAGGGCATATAGTCAATAACACTGTAATAACTATGTATGATGTCAGATGGGTACCAGATGTATCAGAATGATGATTTTGTAAGTTATTTAAATGTCTCACCCCATGTTGTACTGAAACTAATATAATATTATATGTCAAATGTAATTGAAAAATAAAAAAATTAAAAATAAAAGATGTGAGATACATATATCTATCTATCTATATCTATATCTATATCTATCTATCTATCTATCTATCTATCTATCTATATATCAACCATGAGAAAGAAGGAAATCCTGTCATTTGTGACAGCATGGATGGAACTTGAAGGCATTATGCTAAGTGAAAGAAGTCACACAGAGAAAGATATATGATTATCACTTATATGTGGAATCCAAAAAAGCCCAACTCATAGACACAGATATTACCACCAGTATCTGGGGGTGGGGGAAATGAAAAATATTGTGTTCAAAGGGCACAGACTTAGAAGATGAGTAAGTCCTGGGTGTCTAAGGTACAGCATGGTGATTATAGTTAACAATAATTATATACTTGACATTGAAGTGAGTAAATCTTAATTATTCATTCCACTCTTAACCTGCTGGAGGTGCACCTCTTCTCCATCCAGACTCCATGGAATTGCCGCTGATACCCTGAGAGTCTTCCGGAGTTGCCTGCTGTAACCAGTGACAGAGGGTTTCCCATTCCGTAGCTTTGAGTGGGAAAAGCTTGCCTTCTGGGCTTTCAGACGTTCCTTGTTACCATTTGTCATATTAAATATTTATTCGTTTATTTGATTTCATATCTTATTACTTAGAAGCCCTTTCTTTATAGTTATTGTTTTATTACTTTATTTTTTAGCTCTCACTGTTTAGTATCTCATGGCACCTGAGATTTCAAGTTGTCTGCTTAGAAAAAAAATGCTACCTTTTTAGGATTTAAAAAGAAAATCCTAACTGCTTTATGTATCTTAGGTGAATAATAACTTGAAGTATACAGGACACCATCCTATTCAGTAACTCACAGGTAATTATCTTATTCGACTCTCTCGCCTCCTGGTCCCCAAGGCATGCCAGTGTAATGCCATTGAGAGGGCACAGAATGGAAGACACTGGCGGAGGGGCAAATGTTTGATTGGGGATAATTAATGTAATCAACTCAGGTTTCTGATGTGGTTTCTAGTCTGAAAGTATAATTTGGAACATGTCTGACATGCGGATTCATGACTTCTAAAATTATACCTAATGTAGACTAAACTCCATCAAACCCATCAGAGGGGAATTTGACTTCCTAATGGAGGCACAGTCTTAGATAAACAAACTCATTGTGATACTTTCAGTACTGTACTCAACTCACTTTAGACCATTTCCATTAGAATGAATTATTTATTGAAACCCATCTATGTACTTGACTCTGAACAGCCATAAACGAAAACCTAGGCCTTCCCTAGGGGCCTCCCATGCTAAATTCTGTTGGTTAATATCCTGGTATTATTGGACAATGAATTGGTCTACAGTTCAAAAAGATTCTCTGACGTTTACAATAATCATGAAAACAATGAAAAATGATTATGTTTTGTATTAGTTCTAAGCCAAAGTTAGAATCATTTGTTTCATTTGAATCAGCTGTAATTTTGGGCAATTGTTCATCCTTAGTCAATTCTAATAATAATCTCTCTCTTTCTCTCTCTCTCTCTCTCTCTCTCTCTCTCTCTCTCTCTCTCTCTCACACACACACACACACACACACACACACACGAATCATTTGTTTCTTTAGTACCTGATAAGGTTGATAATAAAGCTCTTCAGTTATATGTCAGAGTATTAATATATAAATAAACTCTTGGTTTATTGATTAATGATTAATGACTAAATGAAAGTCACTTGTCTTTACAAAGGACAAAGCCCATTGGTGCTTTTGTCTATGCTTTCAGTGTATGCAATAAACTGGGTCACCAAGGAAGTTTTGATCAGTGTATCACTACAATGAAGTAAATCATTCTTAAGCTCAAATTTCGCTAACTTTTGCTTAGTGTGCCATCATCTGCAAGCCACAGTGCTTCAATCTGGGACTTGGCTACTAAAAGTGTGGTCTGGTTGACCAGCACCTTTGGCTTCACCTGCAAGCTTGTGCAGACCACCTTAGACCTGCTGAATCAGAATCTGTATTTTTAATGAGATCTCTATGTGATTCATATGCACTTTCAAGACTGAGAGACACTGTGTCTCATCCATCCACAAACTGCTAGAGCTGTGAGAACACAGAGGACTTTCTCCTTTCCTTGGTAGAAAGCAAGGCCCACAAGGCTTAAGAGGTTTGTTTACCCAGTTGCTAACAGATAGGTAAAACATGGCAGATAGATAGTCAGGTCAGGTCCTGTGCCATGTGTTGCTGACATCTGTTTCAGTTCTCTGCCCAGCAGATCATCCTCTGTAAGAGCCTGAGCACTACTTCTTTTGGGGAGGTCCCATCTGCACCATGAAGGAGACTTCCTCACATCTCATCCACATGGGTGTGACTTAACTTGGGTCAGTCAGCTTCTGTCTCTAGAGCATTGGTTCCCAAGTGGGGGTACATGTACCTGTGGGGATACATGTACCCCTGGGGGTACACACTGGGTCATTCATGGGTATGCAAAAATAATATCAGTAATGGCAAAAAAACAAGTAAAGTAGAAAAATGCAAAACATTAGTTATGTAACAATAAATGTTAAGTTTGAATCACTGTTAATGGAGACACTTCAAAATTAGATCACATTAGCAAATGATGGTTGATGAGGACGTGGCTAGGAACCCTTCCCCCAAACTGCTCTTCTACCAATCTTCATGCACCGTTTCAGAACAATCCATTTGTGACATTTCTAGAACTTCCCCAAACATATAAATATATCCATAGCCAGACTGATCAGTTTAGTTATTGATTGAGTAAAAGTAACTGCACTATCTTTAATCATGATTCTTTTCAAGTAGTTTTTTAATTTAATGTTTAAATACTTGATCATCATTATCAATATTTAACTGTTATGAATATTGTAAAGTGAAATCAGTAGTTTGTACTTTAAGTGTAGTAATTTTTCTTTCCTAATTTATTACCTCATTTCCACTATTTTACATTAACATAGGCATTGAACAAAAGTGTCAGCATTTAAAAACAGCTGTTTTAAAAACAAGGGGTACACACATGGGTAAAAGTTGGGACCGCTGCTCTAGAGCATGGAATCTTCAGCAGAGACACAGAGGGATGCAAGGTGCTTGGGGTCAGAGCATCTGTCTGCACAACAGAGAAAGACCCAGGAGCTCCCTCCTGCTGCCCCAGGTCCCAGGACAAGAGCCAGTTCCTATGCTGATGAGTTGTTCAGTACTTCCTCAGTTCCACTCCTTAGAAATAACCAAAGTAACTTCTTTCTTTATGAAAAAATTTTCTTTCAGAATTTACAAACATAAACCAGTGTATGTGTCCCTTTAAATCATGCAAATTGGATCATCTCAGAGACAAGTACTCTTCATCTTGTGGTTCATGTAGTGTAGGCCATACCCTACATGAACCAACAAGATGTGGAGAGCTTTTGGGCCAATTGAGTTTAGGAGTTCAGAATCTTTTGGATTTTACAGTATTTGTGTATCAAATATCGCACAACACAGTTGGTGGGGTCTGAAGATCCAATCTATAATGAAACACATTAAATTGTTTTTCACAGGAAGGTATTAATATTACATTCACACCAAGTGAGAGAAATTATGACCTTACATATTTTCACGTCAGGACATGTTGATGTTTGCTGTCAAGTGACTTTAGGACCGTTTGGGTTTGGCCACAAATCCCATTTCAAAAAAAACGTTTTAGTTCCTGGAGTGTTTCAGATTTTGGAATGATGGATTAAAAAATTGTAGAGCATGTAATATATTGAGAGATAAGATATCCAAATCAATACTTATGGATACACCTCAACTTTTTTCATGTTTACAGAACTATTCTTTTGTATGGATACAACATAACTTATTTAACTAGTCTTCTATTGATGGACATTTAGGTTTTTCCAATTTCTTCTCTTACATAATACTATTGTAATGATCATCCTCGTGTGTTTGTTTTAATGTAATTGTACAAATACGAAACAATCTAAATGTGTGAACAGAGTCGATTTGAGGAAAAACGTTGCTCATTTTCTAGCTGCAATTGATTTCTCCCATTATTAATAAGCATTTATGGAGAAAATTCTGAATCTAATGGGAGAAAATACCATGATAAATGGAAATAGCTCAGCCTTGGAAGTCAGGACTCACGTTCTAGCTCGCCCTTTAACATGAGCAACTTCAGGGGGTTTTGTGCACCAGTTTCTCAGTCTCTAAAATAGAGAACTATAACATATGACTTCCACCAATATTGAGTTCCTACATGCAGGCGCTGTTCTGAGTGCCTGCGAAACAGCAGAAATCCCAAACAGATGAGCCCTGCTATGATGGAGCTTACATTCTAATAAGGAAAATCAACAATAAACATGATAAATAAGTAAACTATTTATTATGTTAGATAGTGGTGAGTGGTAAGGAAAACAATAAAGCAGGAAAAGGTAATAGGACAGGTCAGCAAAGGAGACTAAAATTTTAGACAGCATAATCAGGAAAGTTCCACTGAAAATATCTGCACAGAGCCTTAAAGAAATAAGGGAACTAGCTACACAGATAGTTGGGGGTGAGCAGTGAAGGAAGATGAAGCAGCATATGCAAAGATTTTAAGGTATGATCATGCCTGGACAGTACAGAAGGTAGAGAAATCCAGTGTAGTTGAAGAGGGCTTAACAAGATGGGATGAAAAGAGAAGCAAGTACGTGCAGAGATGCACCAGATGGAAGGGCTTTAAAGGTTTAAAGTTAGGAGTTTGGCTTACATTGTGTGTGACATAGGGAACTCTTGGAGGTTTGCAAATGTAAGAGGATTGTGACCTGGTTGGTGCTTTACAAGGGCCTCTCTGTGTTAAGACTATACTAAAATGGGACAAGGGCAGAAGTATGGAAGACTATAGGTAGGAGACTACTAAATTAATCCAGGCAAGAGATGATGGTGGTAGCAGTAACAATGGTGGGATGTGGCTGAATTCTGGATATAATTTGTAGGTAAATCTAATAAGAGTTATTGATGGATGTGATATGGAATATGAAAAAAATGTCATGATGACTCCTCAGTTTGTTGTCTGAGCAACTGGAAGAATGGAGTTGCCATCAAATGAGATGGGGAGCAGACTGCTGGAAGAACAGATGGCAGGAGAAAATCATGAGATCTGGTTTGGACGACTGAGTTTGAAATGTCTAGGAGACATCCTAGTGAAGATATTGAGCAGACAGTTGGCTGGATACAGACGAGTCTGGAGTTTGAGGGAAGAAATTTGGGTTGAAGATATAAATCTGGCAGTCATCAGTGCATAGATGACTTAACCTTGAGGCTGCATGGTATCATGCAGGGAGTAAGTACAGGTAGAATGAGAGGTCTCAGGACAGAACCTAAAGGACTTCCAACATTTAAAGATTAACGGAAGCAGCAAAAGAGATCCAAAAGGAACAAACAGAGAGGGAGGAGAAAAACGAGAGGAGTGTGGTATCCTGAAAACCAAGTGAAGACAATATTTCTAGGAGGAGAGGGATCGACTGTGCTGAATGCTGCAGCCAGGTCAATTTAGGAGAGGAATTTGGCGTTGGACGGTCATTATTAACCTAATAAAAGCAATTTCAGTGGTGTGGAGGGGATGAAAGGCTGTTTGCAGCTCGGTTCAAGAAAGATCAGAGGAGAGAAATGGAAGACAGTGAGTATTGACAACTATTTCAGAAAATTTTTGTGGGCCTATGTGATGAAAAGAAGAGAAAAGCAGTGAACCTGGAGATAGCAGTGGGAGCCAAGATAATTTTTAATTTTTTAGATGTGAGGATTAATGGCAAATGTATATGCTAAAGGGAATGTTTCAATAGAGAGAAAAAGAATGAACGCTGCAGGAGAGAGAGAGGGGAAGATGGCTGTTGCCCAGCAGACACAGGGTACAGGGTCTAGTGCACAGACTTGGGCCTGGCCTCATCCAAGCTCATTCATAGTGACAGGAGAGATGATGGTAGATGGGGGATAGGGTAGGGACTTGGGTAAGTTCTGGGTTTATTCTTGTTTGTTCTCGTGTATGTGTGTGTGTGTGTGTGTGAGAGAGAGAGAGAGAGACAGAGAGAGAGAGAGAGACAGAGACAGAGACAGAGAGACAGACAGAGAGACAGAGAGACAACACTTAAGTTCTACTCTTCTAGCAAATTTTAATTATATAATACAGTGTTATCAACTATAGTCACCGTGTTATACATTAAATACTTAGAACTTGTTCATCTTATAGCTGAAAGTTTTTACCCTTCTACCAACCTCTCTCTTCTTTTCCCAACCCTCTTGCCTCTGGCAATTACTTTTCTACTCTGTTTCCATGTGTTTGACTCTTTCTTTCTTCCTTTCTTTTTCAAGATTCCATATACAACAAGTTGACAATGCACTGTAGAATTGTATGCCTGAAACCTATGTAATCCTTGCTAACAGATATCACCCCAACAAGTCTAACAATAAAAATGAATTTAAAAATAAAAAAAAGATTCCATATATAAGTGACACCATGCAGTGTTTGTCTTTGTCTGGCTTATTTCACTTAGCATAATGTCCTCATGTTGTAAATGGCAAGATTTCCTTCTTTCTCATGGCTGAAGAATATTCCATTGTAAATACAAACCACTTTTTCTGAAGTTCTATGTTTATGCTTCAAAAATGTGAAGTTAGCTCATTGGTGAGAATGAAGCAGGACTTGGGTGGGAAGATGTGAGGTGGGGTATTGCTGTTTATCATTATGGTCCCGGTATTGCTGCTTCAGAATTGAAATCATGTACACATATTAATTCGACAAAACATATAACCAATATTTTTTAAAAGGAAGAAAGTAGAAAGTCTGGTTTTCTTTCCTGGGGAAATGGTGAGACAATCCTTGTGATAAATGGAGAGACAGAGAAACCACAGAGGGGAGGAAAGACCATTATAGTCATGGTTCTAGAGGATGCCAAATATCAGAACAAACCATTGAGGTATAAAAATTTTTTAAGGCTCTTACAACATGAATAATATGAAAACATTACTTCATTGTAACTGGCCTCCTATTGGGAAGAAGGCCATCTCTTATAATTTTAAATATATTTCAATGGTCAAGGAATGTTAACCATGGACATTTCTGCTTCTCAGTCTCAAATAAATAGTTATTCAGATCTATGGATGGAAGTGTTGGAGAGAGTACACCTGTGAAGGGGAGTTCTTAGCATCTTTTCCTAACTTGGATGCTGTGACTGGAGCATCTCTTTCTTTCTGCCTTTCTCTTTTTCTTCCTCTCTTTTTTCCCCATCTCTCTCTTTCTCCTTGTTTCATCTTGTTGCAAGACATGGACTTCCATACATCACATTCTCAGTGAGGAACTTCTTTATTTTCCTGGGAATCTCCTACCTTTCTTTTTCTCTCTCTACTTATCTGAATCATATTTATTTTTCAAAATTTAGATCAAAAACTTATTTTGACCAATCCACCTCTCAGTTATCTTTTTTTTTTTCTTTAGTTCTCTTTATAACTGGTCTATGGTTAGGAATAGTAAAAGGATGTTAAGGTGTGAAAAACTGGGGAGAATCTGTATGTGCAAACCTCCCTACTAAGAGATTAAAAATTAAAAATGAATTTTTGATAGAACAGCTTAGAAGGGAAAAGAAAGTTTTCAACATGGCAGAGTTGAACCAAGAATCAGAAAATTTGGATTTTAATCCTGATTCTGCCACTAGATGTGTGGCTTTGATCAAATTATATAATTTCTCTGGGCCTTAGTGACCTTGTTTTTAAAAGTAATAGACTGGAATTGATAATCCAACACTAAACACACTGACTAAAATGCAAATATTCAGCTGTGTTTTTAAAATTATAATTGACATATTAGTTTCAGGTATGCAACATAGTGATGCAACATTTATATACCTTACAAAATGATCATCATAATATGTCTAATAACCATTTGATTCAGCTGTGTTTTGAAGATAGGGAGAGTGTTAGTTGCGGGTAGATTTTTGCCTTGATGGGGAGTGTGGGATTATAGGTCGACTCCGGACTTCATGTCTTTCAGCCACTGACCATTGTTAGAACCATCACTTCCCTTTTGAGCAACCATCCACTCCTTGCACCTTTTACCCAGTGCCATGCGAAGCACACCACACTGCTCTTGCCAGTCACGATCTTTGTTTTATTCCGCTTACCTCGGCCCACCCTTCTTCATATTTATCACGATCTGTGTCCTTTCAGCTTTATGCCTACTTGTCCTTTGTTATTTTTTCTATCTCTAACTCTTTCTTCAGACTTAATGCTCAGTATTATATTCCTGACTATGAATTTGTTTCCACCTTGATAATAGTTTGGATATTCGATCTGGCTATGGATCTGATTATATCTTGAGTACATATTTCTCCTTGCTTTAGTGAACTTTGGTACCATGGGAACTACTCTTTTTCTGAGACTCAGACCTAAGGAAATCACTCCAATTTTCTAGGTCCAGGCAATGACTCTAGTGTTGGTGTTATCTTGATAACAAGAGTGCAGTTCCCTGCATGTCAGATTCAATGCTTTTTTTCCTGCAGATTTCTTCAACAACGTCACATAATCTGATCTCTGATCAGATACTTCCTCTTTGCTAATTCATACATTTCTACTTTTCACATCCTCCCCTCCTTTACTTTTTGTTGGAGTATCTTATAAAAACAAAAGGAAGAAGAGTAGACAAAGAACTTAAAAGTCAAGAGCTGATTTATTTGTTCCTTTTATTTTCTTCTTCCTGTTTTTATTTTCTCCTCTTCCTACCTTTAATATAGTAATAAGAGTTGACTAGCAATATATTTGCTTGAATTTCATGAAAAGTATCTAATCTAGATAATCACTCTGCTTTTTCTTTTAGGGTACTGTATTTTATAATTTTATGGATATCTTATTTACTGATTTCCTATAATTCATTTCATTCATTGGTTTCTTATTAAATAATTTAGTAGTGCACAATGAGCCACAATGCCTGGCTGACTAAAGCAAGGATCAGTTCTATTGTCAGAACAGAAATGCATATAAACTTGCTTAGGTCAGGAAAAACAAAAACAACAACAAAAAAAAAAAAAAGAAAGAAAGAAAGAAAAGGAAAGAGGAATTGATTGAATGTCTGAAGGTGAAAGAAAAGGAAAGAGGAATTTATTGAATGTCTGAAGGTACCCCTAGTCACCTTAGAGTAGTAATTACGGAGAGATGTCATAAGGCACTGGAACCAGGAGCTAGAAAATTTGAACACAAAGTAATTTGCTCCATCTTTCCTAGAATGTGCAATCTCTTGGCTCAGCTTCTTCTGGAATATCTGCTTTATTTTTCTTCGATCTTATTGCCGATTATTCTGCTATGCTGTGGTCTACCTGTTGGTCCCAGCCTCTGTTTTTCCTAATTTCCCAACTCGAGCACTCATCAGAAACCAAGTGAAATCTAGTTTCTATATTTCAATTCTAAATTACAAGGAGAGATTCTGATTGGTATAGTTTTGGTCATATACAAACTCTTATCCAATCAGCAGTGGTGAGGCGGGGACTGAGTCATGTCCTACAAACATGGCTACAAATGTAAGAATGGGTATAGGGATGAATTTACCCCAGAAAGTCCCAAAATATTGGCATACAATAGTTCCTCAATACACGCTTGTTGTATTTAATATGTCAGGCTCATGAATAAAATTTATACGAAGTAGACCTTTCCAACCTCTTTAATTTCTTTCTTGAATTGTTATTGTAATTGCTAATGCTGAACATAAGTTGTGGCTTATGTCTAAATAGAAAAACAAACAAAACAACTGAAGTACTGTTTGGAGATTTCACCTGAAGGACAATCACTTTTTTGTTTGTTTGTTTTTCAGTATGTGGGTAATTCCCTGACCGGGAATCGAACCCAGGCCGCAGCGCTGACAGCACCAACGCCAAAGCCCCAAGCCACTACACCATCAGGGAACTCCTGGACAATCACTTTTTAACTTAATAAGTATTTTAGATCTTGACTTAGGTGTCTTACTTTGGGTGAAAATTTGTTTGATCCTGTCTAACCATTAGCAACATCACAGCATGCAAATTTTATGCATTCTTGTAAAGTTCAAACACATTACCTTTTGTTGACAGGTACTAATTTGTAT
The DNA here is from genome assembly GCA_004026885.1 of Lyroderma lyra. Taxonomy (NCBI): domain Eukaryota; kingdom Metazoa; phylum Chordata; class Mammalia; order Chiroptera; family Megadermatidae; genus Lyroderma; species Lyroderma lyra. The sequence continues at coordinate 46,650 of PVJL010007317.1, read as the reverse complement.
GAGGAAGGCAAAGGAAAAATGGATTCAAATAAATGAACTAAGTTCAGAAATACGTTAATTACTATAATAGACTTTCAAATTGGTTTTCCTTTTTAAAAAAAAAAAAAAAACTTACAAAAAAAATCCAAACAAACTACTTTTTGCCCAAAGTCTGCTGATTAGTTATAATTGTTTTTTTACAAGACTCTGGAGGACATTTGAAGACATAATTACTGACCTGGGGAAGTAAGAGCTGGTTTCGGGGACTGATCTTTATAAGATATTAAAGCAGCACCATCTAATAGAAATGTATTGTGAGCCCCACATGAAACTTCAAATTTTCTAGTAATCACATAATAAGAAATCAATCAGATTAATTTTAACAATTGTATTGAAACTGAAAAATCCAAAATACTTTAATTTTAACATGTAATCAATATAAAAATTATTAATGGGCTATTTTACACTTTTTTAATACTAAGCCTTTGAAATCCAGTGTGTTTAATAACACAAGTTTCAATAATAAATTTTCAATGATTAAAGAGAAATATAGTCTTACCAAAACAATAAATTTGTATTTCATGGAAAAACACTACACTGCTTCAGTTTTTAGATTTAAAAGTAAATGAATTAACATGAAGTAAAATAAAAAATTCAGTTTCTCATTCTGCACTAGCCCCATTGCAAGTGCTCAGTAGCCATCTGTAGCTGGTGGTCATTGGATCAGACAGCAGAGCTTTAGAAGGTCAGAGTCACAAGAACTTGAGACCAGAGTTTCATCTTCTGCCAGTGAATCTTAACCTAAGAAGGAATTTTATTATGAATAGTTTCACTCTGTTACTGCTCAAATGTCACACGAAACTTTGCCTCGGGGTCCCCCACTGTTGATAGTGCTTCAGCTCATCTCCCACTAAAATGGCCCCAGTCACCCTGCTGCAGGTTTTTTAGAGAACCCTGTAGGGGTGGGTGGTCCTGTTCTAAGCTCTGCAGCCCACCTCCTTCCCCCCATTCGTCTGTCTCTTGTTTTCAGGTAGACTTTCCCTAGTTGTTCCTCAGCGATAGTGCTGTGATATCCCCGATGACCTTAAATGAGTGTTACAAATATTGCAACCTTGGAAATTAGCTTATTAAAGATTTCTAAAACTACTACAGCCAAGGAACTTGATTTACTTTGCTTAACCCAATGTTTTCCAAACTTAGTTGATCACAAGTCTCTTTTTAAGAATAACACCAAATCATTTACTGGTTACTGTACTGCATGTGTTCTGCATCACACGTCTTCAGAAATACTCTTCTGCTTGGCTACATATTGCTTGGTTCTAACGCCTGCTCATTTGACCATGTTTTGCCTTAAACATGTCATTGAATGTACCATCCTGAAACCTTTCTGTAGGGGACATAAGGGTGTTTTTTTTGCCTGAACATTATCTGTTTTCTTTCTTCTAGTATCAAACTTCTTTCACTGAGGAATTCATTCTACTTGGGTTGGATGTGACATCTTCTGCCTCTTCCTAGCCATAGTTGGGCCCACGTTGTGGAGACTGTTATTGTGTATGGTCATTTTCTTCCTGGGCATGTAACCAGATTACATTTCCCTGCCTCCCTTGCCTTTAGGAGTGGCCATGTGACTAAGACTGTACCATTGGACTGTGAATGAAAGTAATGTGTACAAGTTCTGGGCCAAGGCCTTAAGGCAGCAGTCATGCTTTCTCTATGCCCTCATTCCCTTTCCCAAAAGCTAGTACATGAATGTGCTTTTTACCCAGGTTTGACCATACAGACTAGGGGCTGATGGGGAAACAAAATGGGGAAGAATCCTAGATTCCTAAATGACTCCATAGAGCACGGCCCCCACTGATGTAGAATATCATTAGTCTGGAACATGAGAGAGAAGTATACCTCTATTTTCTTGAAGGTGCTAAATTATTTTTGAATCTCTTTGCTATGGAAGTGTAACATTACTCTAGCAAAAATAGTGCATGATTCAATTCTAGTCAAACAGAGTGCCCTACTTTTGCTGGCTATAATGAATGTTCCAGGAACTAGCATAAGACCCTACCCAGATTAGTCAAAGTCATCGTTTGGATGTTTATGCCAAAGCTATTTGGATTTTTTCTTTTTTGTAGTTAACTTGTGGGATGTATATTCATAACCATTTTTATACCACTAGGAGAAGGTCTACTTGAGAATTAAGCCAACTCTACTTGAGCAACAATATCAAGAAATGATTAGAGTCAGAGCATTCAGATCCAGCTATGCTTCAAATGGGATCACCATTGGATGTGTTAGTTGTATGAAATAATAAGTTATCATTTTTGCTTACTTTAGCTTGAATAAGATTAGTGTATTTGCAATGAGTTATGCCAAACAAGCTATCTGTGATTTTTTCTCATTCTAACATTTTCCCTGCCTCTAGACTATGTCTGTTATTCAAACTTGACTGTGGCCATGCCCATGCTTGCTTACCAAAGCAAATCAAGGCAGATTCTGCTTACCCTGAATAGGAAGTTCAGGAGACCCAGCTCCTCTTTGGGAAATGAAATAAAGTTAGAACATTTTATCATGAAAGCTCTGTGTGCTAGAGGATGAGTCAGAGAATATCTACCTCACTGACTTGGAGAATTCAGCTTCTTTTCAGCCTTCATCATTTTTCTTCCTTTCTATGGATATAGGAGGGATGCTGAAATAGATAAGAGGGTTTCCCGAACCAAAGGAGACATGGCTACTTCCTAGATGAACAAGAACAATTTAGATTAGAAAGGAATTTACTATATAAGGAAGTAAAACCACCGTTAAGTGTATGGAAGAAGAGATGTATTATGCAAATTAGGCTGTACACAGTTGTGGGAATAGCTGGGGAAGCAAAGGTCCAGAAGGAAGAGTTGGCGATCAGAAGAAGAGGCCTAATCAGTCTTCTTGAAGTATTGGTGAGGGTGTAACAAGACAGAACATGCAGAAAAGATATGAGAAGTCAAGGGCGTATACTCTCTGACGTGAGAACACAAAGGGAAAGTTTGTGGGAAAGTCTATGGGAAGTTGTTGACTCTATTAGCTACCTTTTCTGTGGGGCTATAGCTAGGCATCTGATGGTGGGCACGGGGCTTCTGTTAAGCAGCAGGACCAGCAGTTAGATAGAAGTGTTGGACAAGGAACAGAGGAGAGTGAGGGAAAGCTGGAATTTTTCAGGCTTCTCAGCACCATTCTGTCATTCCATCTGACTACAAAGACCTTTGGAGAAAAATAGCCACTATTTCACTTCTGTCTCCCCAAATACAAGTTCTTTTAAAGCATGCTAACCTGAAAGCATACAGGGCAAGAAATTCTGGAAAATGTAGTTTCCACCTTGACCAGGTTGACTTTTGAACAACCCAGTACGTGGTCGATTTCTAGGTGGTGATACCAAGGCAAACCATGAGCTATCCACTAAGAGGCAACACCTAGCAACAAGGTTTAAGGTACAGACGGCACAACTCACCCTTTGGGGAGCAGTCAAGGTTGCTACATCAAGTTAATGCTTTCTCTGTAGCTTTTGACTTTTTGAGTCTTTAAGTTGATCCTCCATCTAGACTGTCTCCACTGCAAAGGGGTTCCTGACTCCACTCTGTTTCTTCCTTGCCGTTGGGCTGTTAAGGCTTGACATCCGTTGCCTGGTTTGTATTTCACCAAATTGTTCAGCAGCGATACTTGCCCAAGCCCTAACTTAGACTTCTTGCTCCGAATTGTTTAGTCTGAAGCTAGACTGGCTTGAAATGACTGAGCCTCTTGCCAGGCCAGGCTCCTGGTTAAGCCTCTCCTACTGTCATGCCTACGGGGCCCTATCGCCTCAGCTTCTGAGGAGGCCAGTCTTCCTTTATGCCTACCAAAAGATGTACCAACAGCTGTGACCTTGAAACCCTGGTATTATTAGTGATATTTTTTTCTGCAGTTAGCCAATGTCCTCTTACCTAAATAAAGGGGTTTTCTACTTTGCATATGAACTAAATATATTAATTTGAGGAATATGTGGAGCCAAGAAAAGCCTGTGGATTTGGTACCAACAGTCTAGGTTTCATAGTTAAGTAAACAAAACAAACAAAAAACTCCAAAATGCTTAGAACATTGGGTCTGGCCCTAGGCCCACGCTTTAGATTAGGATATGAATGAGATTTTAAGGGTGGAATTAACCTTCTAATAGCAGAATTTGAACTAGGAAGATAAAAAGTAACCTCTTGCTATCTTGCCAAATAACCTGTACCTTCCTCACACACATTTTATTCAAATAAGACTAACGACTGGATTTGAATCAGAATTCTAGCTTTTATTACCATCATTATTTTGAACTCATCATTTAACCTTTCTGAGTCTTAGTTTTATCATCTATAAAATGAATAATTCTTAACTTTCAGGATTGTTGTAAACATTAGGTATTACAACAAAAGCATCTAAAGTGCTAGGCACACAGTAGTTTGTGATAAATCTGTTAAATTTTCGCACTGTTAAATTCTAGGGCCTCATCTTTAGCTTGACAACTATGGAAACTTCATTGCTAAATTAAGCAGACTTCAAAGAGCTACAGCAAGAGGAGGCTGTCAGCTATCAGTTCCAGTAGGTCTCTTGATTATGCAAGCTTATTCTTGCTGAATGTTCAGCGTTTGGACTGGAATAAACTGCCCTAGTGAAACAAATACAGGAAACTCAAAGTCCCATTTTGACACAAACACTCAGGACTATCTGAGCTAATAAACCAAAGTGTAAGGATTGAATGGGGTGATCTGGGATTTGAGGTCCTCTCACTGAAAAACCCCAACCATTATCATAGTATTTTCCCCACACTTAGCATGGGTTGAGCAAATTAGTCTCTGAGGATTTAATGACACTGCATACCAGCCTGGAGGGCTACCTCTGGACTTCTTACAAGGAACTGGTTTAAGCCACTGTTTCCTGAACCTTTATTACTAGTAGCTGCACACAAATCCCACATATAAGATGCACACTGCTGGGATCCTATTTTTAATTCTCTTGTAACAGCATTTTGGGGCTGAATTCTTTCATGTGGAAGAAATGTCTTTGCTACTAAACAACACTTGGCTCCTGAAGGCTCAGAGGAATCCTAGTGCTCTGTGATAGTCTACATACCTATGTGGAGTGTTGAGCATCTGTGCACCACGTGCAAACTCACTTAATGTTAGGGTGAGCTGGCCTCTGCCTCCAGAGTCAAAGAGCCAGTACCACAAATCCACAAATAAAAGTCTAATTCTTTTTTTGGGGGGTGTACAGTAAAGTTTATTGATGGTACATGACAAGGTAGGGCTCCCTCAGCCCCTCCCCTTCTTCAGGGGGTCTGGGATGGAAGCCATGGAGCTCAGGAGGTTCTCAGTGTGTTGGAGGATCAGTGTGGGGCAAGGACTCCCCAGTAGCTGAGGGCCTTTCTTCTCACCGAGGCTGATCATCCAGGGGGCTCTTACTCCTTGGAGGCCATGTGGACCATAAAGTCCACCACCATGTTGCTTTAGCCAAATTCAATGTCATACCAGAAAATGAGCTTGACAAAGTGGTTGTTGGGGGCAATGCCAGCTCCAGCATCAAAGAAGGAAAGAGTGGGCGTCACTGTTAAAGTTGAAGGGAACAACCTGGTCCTTGGTATACCCCAAGATGCCCTTGAGGGGGCGCTTCAATGTCTGCTTTACCGCTTTCTTGATGCCATCGTATTTGGCAGCTTTCTACAGGCGGCAGATCAGATCCACAACCAACCTATTGCAGGTTGTGGGGGGTGGTCACGGAAGGCCATGCAGGGAGCTTCCCATTCAGCTCAGAGATAACCTTGCCCACAGCCTTCATAGTACCAGTGAAACCTGGGATGATGTTCTGGGCAGACCCTTGGCCATCATACCACAGCTTCCCAGAGGGGCCATCCATGGTCTTCTGGGTGGCAGTGATGGCATGAACTGTGGTCATGAGTCCCTCCATTATGTAAAAGTTGTCATGGATCACCTTGGACAGGGGGCCTAAGCAGTTGGTATGCAGGAGGCATTGTTGACAATCTTGAGGGATTTGTCATATTTCTCATGATTCATACCCATCTCTGCAGAAGAGGGCAGAGATGATGACCTTCTTGGCTCCACCCTTCAAGTGAGCCCCAGCCTTCTCCAAGGTAATGAAGATGCCAGTGGACTCCACAACATACATAGCACCAGCATCACCCCTATTTGATGTTGACAGATTCTCTCTCCTGGAAGATGGTGATGGGCTTTTCACTGATGATAAGCTTCCCATTCTCAACTTGGACTGTGCCTTTGAACTTGCCATGAGAGAATCATACTGGAATATGTAGACCATGTAGTTGAGGTCAATGAAGGGGTCCTTGATGGACAATGCCCACTTTGTCAGAGTTAAAAGCAGCCCTGGTGACCAGGCACCCAATACAGCCCAATCCATTCACTCTGACCTTCACTATAGTGCCTCAGGTTTGGGCTGGCACTGTGCTGGAAGACCGGCTGGCTCTTTGTCGAACAGGAGGAGCAGAGAGTCTAAATATAGAATTCTTAACCTGGCCTGGAGACACTTGGCTACCTTATTTGGGCATCATCTAACACCTGCAGGCATTGGGAAATTTCTATACAGCATCGATAGCAGAATGACTTTTATTCATGCCTAATAATACCCCATTGACGTCGCTGTCATTGAATTTTCGACTAATGTTAAATTTTGTGGTTCATATTCACTGAATTGTTATTGTTATGATCTTGCTGCTTTCATGTTTATGTATTTTATGGCAATCTTGGGAGGTATAGTTTATAATTATTTTAATAGCTGACATGTAAATGAAGGGGACCTCAAAAAACTGGAATTATGTTCTGGAATGTGGGCCCCTTGTAGTACAGGCTTCCCCCCACTAAGAGAATGTTCTAAGAACCCATCTGCATCAGTGTACCAGCTGGCGTTGTTGTGAGAGGCTGTCTTTGACTTCAGTGAATTTTATTTTGGAGACACTTCAATGCATTTGCCCATTTCATGATGGGTGATTTATACTAACAACATGTGCCATGACAATGCACCTGCCCACACCTCGCTGAGTATTTAGCAGTTTTGACCAAAAAAGGCATCACTCCTGTGCCCCAACCTCCCTGTCCACCCAATCTTACCCTGAGCAACATTTTTTGTTGTTGGTTCCCCAGAGGAAAGAAGTCCTCAAAGTGAAACGTTTTGCCAATGTAGAAGAGGTGAAACAAAGAACAGCAGAAGCACTAAAAGGCATAAAAATGGATAAGTTTGAACTGTTCTGAGCAGTGGAAAAAGCATAAAATAAGTGTATTGCATCAAATGGAGAGTCCTTTGAAGGTGACTGAAGTTTAAACATGTAAGGATAAATACACAATTTTAAAAATAAATTCTGGTGTTTTTGGATCTTCCTTCCTAAGTGTGTAGGCTGTCCAGAAAAAATCCAGCCATGAATGCCTCTATTTTTCATATTACGCAGCTGGATACTTCCCAGAGAGTGAGCACATGCACACACACACACAGACACACACTATGTGCTAGGCACAGATACAAACATTTTACTAACTCCTTTACTCCATGTAACTCTCCTACGATATAGTTCTTATTAATATCATCACCTCCTGCATTTAACAGGTGAGGAAATTCAAGTATAGAGTTAAATTGATGATCTAAGGTCTCATAGCCAGTAAGTGGTAGGTAGCACTTGGATTCAGAACTAGGCAGTCTGGCTCCATAGTTGATAGGCTCACCACCAGACCATACTGTTGGCAACGTTTTGAAAGCCCAGGCTTGGTAAGTAAGTGAACTTTCCAAGAGTCAGAGCTGTTAATGAGTGGAATCACACTCAGGTTTTTGGATTGTAAGGTTCATATTCTTTTAACTATTTCATTCTTCTATCAGTTACAAGGTGTGACCTTGGACAAATCACATGGTTTTGTTGACCCTCATTTTCACCCATAAAATGGGGGAATAATATTTATTTTACAAAAGTGCTCCATGGTTTAAATAAAATTAATTACGTAAATGTTTAAGTAACTCCCTGGCACATAATAAATGCTCAATAAATGACTTACTAGCTTAGTGAATTCCCAAAGTTCTTTAGCTTAAATATTTGATAATACTAGATTTACTAAGAACATGTTAACTCTAGAAAGTACAGTGTATATAAAACAAAATTGGTGGTTTTGCATAATTTCTGTTCCCTAAAGCTTGATATTAATATTTGCATTTAGATTTGGTTGTTTTTAGAACTAGATGGTTTGTGTCATGGAAGTACTTCTTATCAAGGGCAAAAAAGTTGTTGTGTAGGCCCTTAACACCCCACTGCAATAAAGGCTCTTTTGAAAAATTCAGATGGTTGTGATCTGTATCTATATACTGTCTTAAAATAGCATTATTTTATTTCCATATCAGAATTCTAAGGTGAGTTAATTCTGGAAAATTCTGTTTCCTCATTCTAAAACAAGATCTATTGACCTAATGTAATCTGTTTCCCCGTTATATGATGTTGCTTTTGTTGACAGAATCAATGGAAATGATCAAGTTCAGTCATAGGGCTCTTTTCTTTTTTCCTCTAAATAAAATTATGCTGTACTTGTCAGACTTCAAAGATAAGATGGAACATGGTATAAATGTGCCCTAGATAATTGTACTGTGGAAGGTAAAAGGTCTAGAGTAGACACTAAAGGGTGAGAAAGAGCCAAGAATATTTTGAACTCAAAATGGATAGGAATATTTTTGAAAGGTAGGTAGCAGCTGGAAATGGATCAATAGTACAACGCTATTAGTGGCTTTTGGAGCACAGTATCCCTTTCAATGTGTTTTGAGGTTATATGAAACAGTTTTTTGCATTCATAGGTCCATTCTTGTTCATGTCAACTGCACAGTCCACCAGTTCTTACCTATGCCAGGACATTAACCTCCTGATCCTCACCATTAGGCCATATTATTCTCTCACACAAATATATTCATTGATTACCCATTGCTCTCAAGATGAAATCCAAACTTAGTCTGACATCAAGGCACACCTCTATTGTGAGCATTATACAAAGTAATATAAATTGATTCATTAATTCATTCATTTAGTATAGATTTATTGACATCTTGCTGGCCCATTTCCTGTGATAAACTTTGGGCATATATAGCAATCGTGGTTCCTACCCTCAAAGCAAAGTGTTCACTTTTTAGAGGGGCCGACAGGTAAGCAACACATCATTCACAGAGCAATGTGGTAAAGGTGTCACAGAAGTAAACTGAGGATACTGTGGAAGTTCAGAGGAAAGGCACCAACTTTTCCAACCTACCTCTCACTACTTCTTTATTCAGACTCTCAGTGCTATATTGACCATTTGCAATTCTCCTAACTATGCACATCCTACTTCTCAGACTTGATGATATTATGTGTTTTTTTTTTCATGCTTCATCTCTTCATTTTTGTTTATTCATTCAACCAGCAAGAATTGAAAGTGTACTACATGCCGAAACAGGTCTGCTATACACTGCTGTAAGTGAAGAAGAGGCACAGCCAACCCTTGTGAAGTTGGCAGTGTTGCCTTTCCCAACTCTTCCTGCTCCCCCTGCACCCTCCTTCCCAGACCATCTAGCCCATGGCATCTCTTTCTTCTCGAGCTCCAGTAAACTTACTGTCTGTCACATGTCAAATCTTGTACAGCCATTGGTGGATGGATCAATCAGTATTTACTGGTTGATTATCCATAGTAATAGAAAATGAAAATATCATGGGGAGATAAAGAATTTTAGATTATTTAAAAGCTTTTATTTCTTTAGTTGAATGATCATTGGCAAGCCCCATAAAACTCATTCTCCTCATCTGTTAAATGACAGAAGGAATTAGAAATTTAAGTTCTCTTCCAAGTATGCAATTATATGTTTTTCTAATGTAAAATTTTGGTATGAGTTTAATAAACTAGGTTGAATTTCTTTACATTTTATGTCTAATGCTCATGAGTACATAGGGGAAAGAGAGAGGCCAAGGTGGAGAAGGAAGAGGATGAAGAAGAGGAGAAGCAGCCGGAGGCCATCAGAAAGAGGTTTGGAAACACTGAAATAAGGGCAAAGACTTTGCAAAAAATACTCTTTTCAGGGGTTCTTTCTTCCTAAACTGCATGTCAAATCTTGTTTAAAAGCTGTATTTATTGTTAACCCTTTGTATAGAATTCATTTATTGAAAAACAATGTCTGGATTGTAGAGTGAGGATTGTATGATTCCTAAATCTCCCAACATACAAGGGCTGTCTGCAAAGTATTCAGCTATGTAGTATGAAAAATAGAGCCATTTGTGGTTGGATTTTTCTCAGACAGCCCTTGTATTTCTCATATGATTGAGTGAAACAAGTTTTTAAGAAGAAACTCAGAGTATATTTTTATAAATATATTTCAATATAGTTCAATGTTAAAACCGCCCAAAGCAAATAAACAATGTATTCTGTGTTCTCATATGTTTCTGATATTAAAATCAAAGCATCATGAACAAACTCCATTTCTTCTTAGATATATTATTTTAGATTGGGTCTACCGGGTAATTTTCTTTATTTCAACATTTATTTTATTGAGCACCTACTATATGCTAGACAATGTGTTTCTATAACTGATAAATGAAATGTAGTTTCTATTCTCAAGATGTTTATAATTATTGGGAATACCTATTATTGGTCATAGAAACAAGTATGTTATAACATTTTATATGACATACATATCTACATTTATTTTAATTCTTTATGCTGCATGTGTGTGTATATGCATATACCCACAAAGATATACTCATACATTCATAACATTCTAGTATAAATATGCTACACATATATACAAGCCTGGAGAAAAATAGTTATTGGTGTATATTTACAAACACACTTTGACATACCACACAAAAAGAAAATTTCTATACTTATGAGAGACTATATCTCTGAGAAAAGCTCTGAAAGTTATAAATGATGTTATTTGTGATTCTACATGTTTTGGGTCACGTCCTCTTTGCAGGTCTGATGGAAATCTATGAAACCTCTCCTAAGAAAGTACCCAAAATGTGAAATTTTAGAAGACTGGTATGATACAGGACAAACAGAGGAGCCCCCCCCTGACTGGAGGAATTACTAGTCTCCTTTTCACTAGTTCTTCAGCCCTCAGTTGCATCTTCTTTCCTAGTCCACAGTCTTAATTGTTTTCTGATCAACTCTCTACTCCTAACTTGGAGCCATAGATTGTCACTGGCCTGAATCATAAGAATGCCCCTATATCCTACAGCCATAGATAATTACCTGAAAACTTGTAATTCAGGCCCCCAACTTGCCCAAATACAATCACTGCTGGTCAACATCTCTTCTAGGCCTTTCTGGACCCCAGATAGGTGATAACACCTGAACAACAAGCTAGGCCTCAAGTCGACAGGCCGTGGGCTCAACAGACTTTCCATCCCAGTGACAGAGGCTTTGGGGCCTGCTTCTTAGGCCAATGCTTTAAAAACCTGTTAACTGCATTAATTTCTCCTCATCTAGGGGCCATCAGGATATAACTGATACCCCAGCAAGGGTTGCAGCCCACCCTAAAGGAAGGAGTCAACATGGTCTCCCAGGTGGATCTTGAAACCCCTTCCCCTTCTAGATCAGATAAGGTGAGAGCTCTGTGAATTCCCAATAGGTAGGGACAATGACCACCCTCAGTATGAAGCAGATACAGAAGAGACCTTCAGTCCCTCAACTTCCTACAGGGATTTATGGGGAATCACGTCTCTCAAGAGAAACATGAGGAAGATAGACAGAATGGGGGGATCTCTGGACCCCTCTCATGGGACTCGCCCTGCTGGAGTAGTCACCACCCTGATACCACCCTCTCACTAGTAATCCCTGGCCCAGGCTAGGCAGCCACAGGAGGAAGTTCCAGGCAAAAAGTTAACTAATACAAGGAAGTTATAGGGTACAAAAAGCCCACCAGTTTTAGCCAGTTCCTAATACCTGTGCAGTAAGAGTTACAGTGAGCTTCATTTCCCCTAAGCCTTATTATACCGTCCTTATAATATCATACGTATGCCTGGAAGTTCATTAATATCATTTAATATAATAATATCTGTTATAGACCGAATTCTGGGAAAGACCACGTGCAGTGAGAAGAGGTGATGTCAAGGGCTCCCACACCCAGACAAGTGCAACCCCTTACAACTAAAAAGAATAAAACTACCAAAGCCTCATTAATCGGAGCACTTGAGCCATTTTCCTGCTCGAGCCCGCTCCTACGTCTTAGGAGTGTACTTTCTACTTCTAATAAACTACGCTTTGACCACTTTATTTTCATGTCTCACTTAATTCTTTGATCGGGACATCAAGGATCTGGACATTGCAATGAGAAGAGCCCATTTTCCAGTAATAGGTAGACTCCTTGAAACCCATCTTTGTACCCTGGGTTGGGAACCTCAGACAGAGGCAAGAGGCAAGGCAAAATTTCTAATAGAAAATTTTCAAATTTCAGGGTATTGTCAGATCCAACAGCTGGATGCCAGCTTTTTAAAATAAAATTTCCACCAATTCCTATTAAAATATAAATGCAACACCTAAATCCTGCACAGTTTAAGGTTCTCTGTAGTGATTTCAAACAAAGGTAAACAGCCCAATGAATTAATCATTCAAAAATTTTTTTAAATGTCATATCATAATTTTTTATAAATCAGTACATATAAATCTCATTTTTTTCTGCAAATCGTGTGAACAGTCATTGGCAGATGTATATACTTATTGTTGCAAAGATTGGTCTCTTTAGGGAAGAGGTAACCTCAGTTGATGGCACTTGGAGAAGTGGATTTATTGCTTACTGTTTTGCCAACCCCTTTCCGTAAATTTTTCTGTAGCAGATCTGAGCCCCGGACATCAAATGGTTCATCTTCTGTTTTTTGATAGCAGCGATTGCTTTCTTGAACTGCCATTTCAGTACCAGCAGCTTTGTCTTGTTCTCTGATGTTATGCAAAACATATCTGCCTTTTTTAACTTGCTTGATCCAAACCCACTTGCCATATGCAGTTCCATTCTTTCTTTGATCCCTCTTTGCATTACTGTTTATCGGTATCAAAAAAGTGGATACATTCAAAGAGGCTTTTGTCCCTGGATCCATAAAATCAAGTCAGTCACTCGTCTGGTGTGTTTCCTGTGACAGGACTGCACGCGTCTCAATAGCACTGCTTTCCCCTTTATTTACTGACTCATGTGTAAAGGGTTGTATGTGAGCTTTATCGTTATAATAAGGAGTAATTTTCTCCCCTTCTCGTAGCCCACAGCATCTATATGAGATCTCTTTCAAATTATCACTGTATAAATTTCCGTCTTAACAATGATCACAGTTTTAATTTTACATTACATGTGCAATTATTTAATAAATATTTGTCTTCATTATTATATCCTAAGCAGTATGTGTCAAGAAGCATGTCTAGATGGCTCATCTTTATATTCCTAGCACCTAACACAGTGCCTGGCATAGAGTGGGTGATAATTAATGTGTGCTGAATGAATTTAACTTCACTCAAATACTGGGAAACTTTCTTCTTTGGAATTATCTTCAGAAACTGTTTCCCAGCAAGAGAACAGCTTTCTTGATTTTCTTTAAAAAACATCAAAGTATCCTGGCTTGCCTGCTGTTTTCCTTTCTCTCTCTTTTTGGCTCTACTTGGCCCCTCCCATTGGCCTTCTATCCCTCTCGTTTCAGTGCACCAGCTGTGCTGATGCCGAATTGGACCCCAGTGAGTGGACCCCGGGGCAGGCTGAGAGAAGAAGGTAGAATAAATCCTGTGGTGATATACTCGTTGCACAGACTAAATTCATCCGGGTGTTGCTTGCCTGCTATTATTGTTGAAAAAGCCTTAAGTGGGTGCAATTAGCTGAAAACTGTAAATATGCATTGCAGAAGGTTTAGGACTCAAGTTGTAAGTGGGGTAATTATAACTGAGATGGTTTAAATGAGTTGATGGTGTTAATGGTAATTATCTATTGTGGGGAAGGAGTTGAAATTACACAGGATTAACTTTCATACGTTTCTTTATATATGTCTCATATTTATATATGTTTAATTTTTTTAGTTTTTTTTTACACTAGGGCTATGTTTAGTAATTAAAAAGAGATGCAACAACTATTTTTAAATGTCATAAAGGAATTGATGACTTTAGTAATTTAAAGAATTTACTAGTTAAAAAAGCTTCACAGGCATAATGTGAAACTGAATGAATTTATAATAAAATATAATACAGATAGTTAAAGTATTTAGCTGATAATAACATCACCTAGAATTATTTTATGTTGAAATCCATGTATAAAATTACACAGTGTCCTTGTCCACAGAGGACTCAGAGCCGGGATACCCCCAGGAGCTGCTGCTTACCAGCTGTACAACTCAGCAAGTTCCTGAAGTTTCTGTGCCTCAGTTTCCTTATCTGCAAAACAAGAATAGTCATAATCCTTATGGAGTGAAAAGCACATAGAAGAGGTCTAGCATGTAGCATGCTACATCACTATTATTGCTGTCATTATTTTTACATGGTGCCAGGCAGGAGGATCAAATAGAGAAAACTGAGGATCATTCATACTTTTTAATATCCTACGTTCAGGTGTAATACTTAGAAACACAGACTCATGCTCAGTGTGGGAAGGGCTGTTAGCATATCAGCAAGTGCGTGCGCACACACACACACACACACACAAGCATTGTTTGGAAAACAAAGCCATGTGATCACTTGGAGATGTATTTGAGTGCTGTAAACATTGTCTATCTTCTTCTTGAACTGGTGGTTTACTTAGTATGCAGATACATAGTATAAGTAACAGTCCAAGTTAAGATGCAAAAGAATACTTAAAAATAGAAAATACAAACTTTGAAAACTTCTTATACAGTTATTTCATTGCCACACTTAGTCATTAAGATTGCTCAGACTATTTTCCCAAAATAACCTACTTCACATGTACTTCTTTAAAACAAATTCTATAAATGAAAGGCCTTTGCTGTTTGAGCCTCTGGCTATACTTAACCGTTCAAACATACAGACCCTGTAGTTTTAGAACAATCCGTCACCAACGAGATACATAATGTTTAAGCTCTCTAACAGCCTCCACCGCCCCCCACCCCCGGCCCCACACATTTTCAGAATTCTAAAATCCATCAAATTACCTACAAGTACTGTCCCATTTGACATATTTTCAACTTAAAGGGTCTTGAAGTTCATTCTTTTGTAAAGTATGCACCACATGACATGGCTCACTAGTTTTGCTGTTTTGTGTCTTTTATGAGATGACTGTGAGTTCACTCATTGTTTCCCTGCATCTCCTTCATCATCAGCCTTGGAGACTGAAATGACCTGGGGCCTGATAAGACCCAGGCACCACTTGTGACTTGTCCCGTGGTTTGTGAGTTCCCTTTAACAGACTGTCTTCCTCTTTTTCGTGAATATTTGGCAATCTTTCACTTAGTAAGTTGACAATCCTTGTGAGAATAAGCATAGTAAGATCAAAGTCCAGCCTAAAAGAAGATAAAGAAACACACTCTGGCCAGGAAAACTAGCTGTGTAAGATAAAGGTTGTGCCAGTAAAGTAAAGAAATGCTTGAGAAATTCTCTCAAATTTTAATGGGACATTGGTCAAGTACCAAAAGGATTGGTTAGATTCTACTACTTGTGATCCAGATGAGGTCAAAAAAATGCAACCACAGTTGTTTTTTTTAACAGTTCTAATGGGTTCACTGCTAGAAAATCAACAGTGGTTGGATTTTTTTCAAGCTCATCTGGGTTACTGTTAGGAAGAATAAAAAGAACCATTACGGTGAAGTGTGGTTTCCAAGAAACTCTATGGGGCCAGGGGAGGAGAGAGAGAGAGAGAGAGAGAAGAGGAGAGGAGGAGAGGAGAGGAGAGGAGAGGAGAGGAGTGGAGAGGAGAGGAGAGGAGAGGAGAGAGAGGAGAGAGAGAAAGAGAGACAGAGAGATAGAGAGAGAAATGAGGAATGACATGAGAATCAATGGAGCCACAAATGCTCCATGGATCAAAATGTAAAGGACAGAGTAAAAGCAGTGGCTCCCTAAAATGATACCATCATTGAGGTTCTAGTGTCATTTTCTCTTTGCTGGCCAATTGGGACACAGTGCTTGTACTGCCAATGTTTCATTGTTCCGGGTCTAGGTATCTGGTCTGGCTATTCATGCTTCTCGCCTCTTGTTTTCTTTTTGCCTGTGACAGTGAAGGTGGAAGTCAACTTCCCCCCTCATTAGCAAGGCTTGTAAATGTGTGAAGGACAGGAGGTGATAACCGACAACTAAAATAAATTTTTTTCAATTATATCTGGTATCATTTGTCAAAGTATTTCCCAATTACTATGGATAATTATAAACAAATGAATTACTATTATGAAATACTTTGGGGCTTAATATTTGGATATATGGGGTTGGTGTGTCCCAGTCATTGTTTTGTGAAATCTAGGAGTTCTTCGTATTATTTCAAGGGATCACACAATCCTGCAAAATAGTCTCAAAACAAGGTTTAAGTTAATCTTACTAGGTTATTTTATAACCTAATAGGCATACCCTTTATCTTACAGTACCTCCTCTACTTCCTGCCACTTTTGGGATGGGAGAAATGATGTAAACTCAAAATTTATCGTTCCTCCTAGACCGTAGAAACCATTTATTGAAGAAACCAGGTACCTGGCCATGTATGTACATGAGAGCTATTCTAATCCTATGAACAGAATTTATAAATGAAGGAACTGAAACTATGAAGATTCCAGCTATCTGGCCCAGGTCATAAGCTACAAGGAGCATTTTAACCTAGTTCCTATAACAAAAATCTTGACTCTTTCCGCTATACCTTACTTACTCTCTGTCAACTTAAGTTCAGGTACTATGTCTTAACAAATCTTTGTATATCCCAGAGTGTAGAAGTGAAACCCCAGAGTCAAAGACAAGAATTTTAACAAATTGCTTGGGTAAATCACATGACCTATTTGAGTCTCATATACTTCATTTATAGCTAGATCACAATCATTAACATTTATGGACTACTTAGTACTCTATGGCAGGCATTGTTAAGTATATTACATACATTAGCTTAATTAACCCTCTTGCCCCCATGCTGTCATAAGTATAATGAAACTTCTTATACAGAAGAGGACTGAGAGACTGAGAGAGACTACAGTTTGGGCAAGCTCACAGAGCTAAAATTGTGGGATCTTGATTCAAATGTAGGCTCTCTGACTCTAGTCTAGAGCATGGACCTTTAACCACTGTCCCTTATAGCTTTCTACAAGATAGTCTTGTGGCCTCTTCTAGCTCTCCGATCTATGACTATATATAGCTGCAGGTATTCTCATCTTGAAGAATCCTTTTGATTCCCCAACTCTTGCTTTTTACGAACTTTAAACTGCAGTAACTTTAAAAACAAAGTTAAAGTTTGAAATCCTCTGTAATTAGAATAATTCTCCACTGGTTAACTCCTAGTGCTGCTCTTACGTGGTTATTCTATTATTCCATATTTCCTATCTAGCATAATTTACAATCCTCTCCAAGGATTTATGCAAGTTGTCTTATGTTTCCCATATTTCTCTATCTGTAATGTCCCTTTAAAAAAATATAATGCCTTCCATGTTTTAAAAATTAAGACCCAGTGCAGCACAAAGTATAGTTTTATATCAGGAGACCACACAAGAACACTTATTTTCACAATAGCAAACCATGAAGCTGCAACATTGGATTATGCTTTAATGATGAGGAGTAAATAACACCAGAGACAGATGATCCCTTAACAAATAAGACTCCTGATTTTATTCTTTATGTGTTAAAATCATCTATCTTAAGAGTAAAAGCAAATGGAAAAATAAATAAATAAAAGACTATCCAAGTCAAATATTTGTCTCTTTCCCTTCGTGAATATAATATGCTAATAACATTTTAAATATTGACGTTGCTGGGCAAAATAATAATTTATATTAATATTACCACTTAAATGTTTGGGTTTAACTTCCAGAGTAAGTACAATTATCTAATTAGAGATAATGAAAATACAGACAATTGTGGAAGAGAAAAACAGTATAACAGTGAATAGATGCTGAAGAATCACTTTTGCCAAACTAGATATCTAATATAATTTATTAAGATTCCTTCATGCTCCTTATTAAACAATCAAACATCATTTCTTACATTTAGAATGTTTATTTTAATGACTCAAATGAAAAAAGAAAGGATACTTACAAGTATATCTATATATTACATTCTGTTTTATTGCTTATTTTGCTAAAACACTGACATTTTTTGGCAGCACATTTGAAGTCAATGAATTTATGGGAAAAATACAAGTAAAATATTAGGGCATTTGCATTTTTTTAAAAAAACAAGAAAACAATGTCTTTCATATTCACTAATTGACCATATTTACTGTTTATCAACTTAAAAATAATACTGAAAAACTGGCAAATTTAGTTTGCAAATATTTAATACTATTTAAAACTGGTCTTTTTTATTTTTTCCTGGAGTATCTGGTGTATAAGTAAAGCATTTCAGAAAATTTCCCCTGAATTATTGGAAATAACAGAAGAGCTTATCTGAGACTTACCCTCAGAAAAAGTTTAATCCATACCCAGAATTGTTCTTCCAATAGGAGTGATATGTTTCTTCTCTGCTTCAGGAATTAAAGAGAGAATTGATCAATGCTTCTCAAATATTAGTCAAGCTTCAGACGACATTTTTAAAGATTTAATATTTAATGGGTTCAAAATGTTTAAAAAGAAAAAATCTATATTGAAGTGAATATATTTTTTATATCAATTTTCCTGTTTTCGTGTTTTTTGACATTGCCTACTTGCTTGACTGTTGTTATACATGAATTACTTCCAGTCATTGCTTGACTGGAAATAAATATCTTTTCTTTTATGTTATTCTATTGAAGTCCAGTTGAAAAGACAGTCAAGAGGAGTATGAAAAATACAAAGCCGATTGATCACGGTCAGAACTGTAGACCTTAATACATGAAATGTGCTGGAGCTCAGGTAACGGTAGGGTGGAGTGGAGGAGAGATTCAGACACTTCACGACCACCTAGTGAGTGGAATGTCCCTGGTATGATGATTTCTTGCTTTCTTTGGAAGGCAGCTCCTAGGGCTGTTGGATTCAAGTGGTTGCCCATCAGGCTGGTAACCACAGAACTGACTTCTGAAATCTTGTCTTGTCTGCCCTCTAATAGCTGAATGATAAAATTGTGTGTACCCTTCTACTCCACTAGGGTGTGTGTGTGTGTGTGTGTGTGTGTGTGTGTGTGTAAAGGGACACAGACACTAATACTGAGCTTCTGCTATGTGTCAGGGAAAGTTTAGTGGAAGTCAAGACACACAAAGACTGTGCTCACATGGAGCTTATATTCTGAGGCAAAATTAGGGGGAAAGTATACAAATGAATAGAGAGAGGGGGAGAAAGAAAGAAAAGAAAGAAGAAAAAAAAGAAATAAGTATTGGATATGATAAGTGCCAGAGTGATGGGATGTAAACATATTAGTGGGCAGGAGCTACTGTAGATTTGGGGCAGCTAAAAGGCAGGACCATTTGCAGAAGATGAAAGGCAGGGATGGCTGCAGAACAAGAAATCTCAGCCCTTTTTGAAACTTGTCCTTGAAACGTATCATCAGACGCCAAGACTGGATGAATGGTTAATAATCTGGGAATCACTAAAACTAGCTGCAACCAGCTAGAACCAACATGGCAACCGATTTCACTTAGCAACAATCCTAAGAGTATATGTTCATTAAAGGGAGTTAATATGCTAAATGACACACCTCAGGGCACCCATGTTGAAAATGAAAAGACCGTAATAGTGATAGAATGAGCATGAGAAGGAGGGAACTAGCCCTGATTGGAAGGCTCCTTTGTAGCTCTTCAACTTATTAAAAATACATCATCAGAAAAGAAAAGTGCTGGGGGATTGGGAGGGAGGCATCCGGCTTATCAAAATATACATCCTGGACCATACAATTATAGCTTTGCCTCTTTTTAATGAGCTCCTCAAATAAATCATGGGGAAAAAACTTTGGGAGCTACAAGGGAGGATGGGGCATGCTAACAGAAAGGAAGGAAGATACTGGAGAGGGAGACGGGGAGATGAGTCTCCCCACAGAAATAAAAACCTTCCCACAGTGTAAGGAGAGGCTGCTTCCCTCTCTTGGGTCAGCCTGCCCCATACCTTGGAATGTCCTTACTTTACTAATAAAATTTCTACTGTCCTATGCTTGCACCTACTCTGTTTCTTGATTGAATTCTTTCCTTCAAAAAGATAACAACTGAGAAAAAACACTGTTCTTGGTAATGTCTTTCTGGTGCCATTACTTGGATTGTTGAATTCAAGGTACATTTTTATCCTCTCTTGCTGTCCTTATTTCCTTAACTCCTTTCTATGGCCAAGCCACCGTCAGCTGGTGGGGGCGATTGGGACCTTTACATGCCGTTAGGCCATCCACCTAATCTTAGAGGCCTCTCGTGAAAAGATAACTCAGATGTGGTCCTGGACACCAAATTTAAGTCCTGCCAAAAGCAAGACAAACATCTATGCAATGCACAGGCACAATTACAAGCATCGAGTCCACTCCCTGCAACAATTTTCTAGAAAAGTCATTAGGTGGCTATGATTTCTTGGCTCTCAGCTCGCTCAGCTCTCTCTCACTCTCCCCCAATGCCCGGTGCTTGGCACTCTCAGCTGCTCAACTGCTTGGCTGCTCGATGCTCAACTCAGCTGGCCTAGGGGCCGGCCCAAATCCC
The DNA here is from genome assembly GCA_004026885.1 of Lyroderma lyra. Lineage (NCBI taxonomy): Eukaryota > Metazoa > Chordata > Mammalia > Chiroptera > Megadermatidae > Lyroderma > Lyroderma lyra. The sequence continues at coordinate 25,926 of PVJL010007317.1, read as the reverse complement.
ACGCGCACCATGTGGTGGCAGAAGCGGTGAACGCTGTGGCCCAGCACTGGGACGCCAGTCGCCTGGGTGTGGCTCTGCACATGGTTTGGCTTTGGCAAAAACTGCCTATTCGCTCAACGCGGCCTGCAGGTTCGTGCTGCCCACCGCTTGCACGCTTGACAGGCACTCTCTCTGTCACACCTCTCTTTCTCTTGCCCTCATACACTGCCCCGGGGCAACCAAAATGAGTGATAGGGATGGTTTTGAGGAACTTCGTACTGGCCTAGCCCCCCTGGAGCTCGTCCACAGACCCCGGGACAAGCCTTCCTCTTTTTTTCTTTGCAAACCAGCATTCTCTATTTCTGCAAACTCGTTCAGTGCCCGTGGGGGCCAGAGACTATACATTTATACCTCCGACTCACACCGTCTGTCCCACTGGCTCTTTCTCCTGCTGTGTCAGCACAACCCCCACTGTCTGGAGACCGCCTCCTTCTGACTGGTACCCCCAGAAGCACCCTTGTCTGGGGTCCAGCCCACTCAGCCTTGGTTTCTGCTCCCTGTGCCACGACCTGGCTTGTCCTCCCCACTGGGCTCAGTCAGACTCCTCAGACTGCAGGCCGAGACGGTCTTGGAACTGGACTAAGACTGATGTTGATGGCAAGGAGAGATTTTTCTTTTTTCTCCTAAAAGATCACAATAACCAATTTGAACAGTCCCTCCAAGGGAGGACACTCAGAGTCATTTTTAGATTAAGATCCTCTCTGAAATCTGGACAGAGATGAAAAGGTGGGACAGTTGCTGCCTAGCAAGAAAATACAGGATTCATCCAAGAGTCCAGAGTAACAGTCACTTTGAAAGCCTGTTATGTCAGGCATCCAGCAGGTGACACATAAAGGGAAAGGGGCAAAAATGGGACTCATGGTTTCGCCCTCTAAACAATGAGGGGAGGGGAAGACAGAAGGCTCTTCCCGGAAAGCACGCTATGCGGTGTGCATGATTCCATAGCTCGAGGGGACAAGCAGAATAGAAGCATGCAGTACGATGCACATGCTTGTGTCCTTCAGGGAATGGGAACAGGCCTGTCCCAAGGTCTGAGGCAGGGGACGCCCCACCTCAGAAGGTACATTTCAGAAACTGGGGGAAGAAGAGAGCATGCCCTATTCTTTCACCTCCCATTCTATCCTTTTTTTATGGATGGGTAAGCAACTGTGTCCTCGAGAATCCCCACTCGGCTGTATTCTGCTAAATTGAAACAAGTTTGACCCTCAGACATTAAAGAGGAAAAGACTCATCTTCCTCCTCCACTTGGCACGGCCTCAATATAAATTAAGGGATGGGAAAAGCTTGCCTGGGAATGGGAGTCTGAATGATAATACTATTTTGCAATTAGACGTCTTCTGTCACAAATTAGAAAAATGGACAGAGTGTGTGTTGATACCAGGAGAAGCAGGACGAGGGGGTGGTGCCACGTCTACCATACTGGGCGCCTGATGGACATCTTGCACTGCTGTAGGAGAAGGTTGCCCAGGGCAACTGTCAACAAGCAGTGAGGCACAGGAAGGATCTCTTCCCCTCCCTCTCCCTTCAGAAGCTCAGCGGGCTGGCAGGTATGTGTATAATTGATGGTAATTGACAAAGGAAAAGAAGCCCTCCTACTTCCTTCTGGGTGGAATATAAACAGAAGAGCGGAGACTGGAGCTTTGCTTTGCACTTCGTTAGGCAACTGCATGGTGGACCGTACTACAGCCACCTATTGTCCCCCAAAGGAGGAGAAAACAGGTGCTGGGTGCAGCCCAGGACTGATCTTGCTGGATGGAGAGTTGACAGCATTATTTTTCTTTGTGTTTAAAAATTGTGTGGCTTTTAAAATAAAGACTCCTTTCCTTTTTGTCGCCAAACGCCTGCCTCTGGAATTTGCACAGGGGCCTGGGCAGCAGGACTTCCCACTTGCTGTTGGGTAACAGCAATGGTGACTCTAGTGGGACCCTAGCTGCTTGTGGCTGGTTGACCCCAAGAGTTGGACTGTGGGGTTTCTCAATCTCCAGAAATCTTAGAAAACTTACTTCCTGATCATCCTTTTGGTATAAATGAAATGTCAGTTTGTCAGGAGAAACCTCCCTGATCACCTGAGTAGATCAATGTTAGGTGCCAGCTACCTAAACATGTCTGGCATATGGAAGGAAAATGGGCCTGAGAAAGAGATAGAATCTAAGAAAGGGTGAGAATCTCCCAAGTTTTGGGGGCATGAACTGGGGTCCCGGTGAGAACTGGCCGAGTTTTGGGGGCTGTATTTGGTGACTGTTATTTGTGATAGCAGTTGGCAGGTTTGCTTGTGAGCACTCATTTGGAATAGTGAAGTTGTGGATTCAAGATTTGCTTATACGCTCCCAGTTTGCATTCATTCTTGGGCTCATAGCTTTAAGCCTGTACACTGGGGCCAACAGGGATGGTTCTGTGTTGGCTCCTGGAAGGATCCCACTGGGTAGAATTGTAGTGGACTAATCTAAGTACAGTCAGTATCCAATGTCTAAAGAGGAATTGGTTTTTTATTGTAATGAGGTGTGTGGCCTAAGTATATTTTTAGACTGTGGGGAGAAATGGCCCCTAAGTGGCTCCCTAAATTACTGTAACCATCATGCAATTGGAACTATATTGCCAACAGTTAACAAATGGGATGAAATCTAGAACATTAAGGTGTTTATGTCATTACATAACAGGGTTTCACCAGGAACAGAGAACCACTTGATGCAGTGAAAAAAAGTGATCTCAAAGCCCCTCCCTGATAATAGGACACAGGAGAAGGAGGAGAAGGAGGAAATAAGTCTCATTAATCCCCTGATTCCAGTGGACAGGATTAGGCCCTCCCCAGTTATCACCCCCACTGCTAGGTACTCCTGAAATGGGGTCCAAAGAGCCAATAGCCCCATCCCTCTATGATAAGGGAGAGGTCTTCCCCTCAAAGACCAGTCTGGGCATCCAACTTGGCCAGGGAGCATCCCTATCTGGAGCAAGATAAGTATTTACCCTACAGATGGAGTGAATCAAGAAGACCAGCCTGCTGGCTACAATGAAGCCTATACTCATGGTTTCCACTTCAGATTTACTAAGTTTGGTTGATTTGTACAGGATCTTAGAGCCACAAATGACATTTTTCAGGACACTCATCCTACAGTGGCCAACTCCTATTCTCGGTTGACCATGGTGCCTGGGGATAGCAAATGTCTTTCAGCCCTAGACTTGAAGGAGTTCCTGTCCAAGCTTCCAGCTGCTGGGTTTGATGTGGAGAGGGAACAAGTTTGTGATGCCATCCTAAGGGCTTGCAACCAGCAGCTGACTGCCAAGGTGGATTGCTAAAGACATGTAGAAAGACTGCTAGAGCTGACAGAGCTGGCTTGCAATGGCTACATGGTGTCTAACCCCCAGCGCCCACTCCTGTACTTGGAATGACAAGTCCAGGAGGGAAGACCCCAGGCAAAACTTCTGATCGAGACATGGTGTCCTGAACAGCAGTATGGAGGCACGTTACCCATACTGTGGGCATTGTATGACAGGTGCCGGTTCTTTTTGGGCCTGGAGTGGGGCCACAAGAGGGACTGTGGATGTGATGCTATTCAGGGCCTCTTTGCTTTTCTTGGCAGGTACTGTTTCCTCATTTGGCAGCTGCAGAACATCTGTGGGAACTCCTCTAAGTAGCAGCAGTCTTTGGTTCAAGTACAATTTCAGAGACTTCACCTGTATACTGTGGTGGTTCATAACTTCACCCAAGGCTGTCAGGTACCTGATTTGGGTGACCTGGCTCAGCTAATGGAGAGTTGCAAATCTGCTGTTGGTTGCTGGAGGCCTGATAGGGCTTGTCAGGGCGAGAGCTGAAAACTACCTGGGGTGACTGCCTCCTACACCAGTAACTTGGCCTACAGTTTCTATAGTCACAAGCTCTACGCTGAGGCCTGTGCCATCTCCAAACCCTTTTGCAGCACCTGGGCTTGGTAAAGCCAGACACACATCCTGAAGTGCCTCTTGAAAAGTTGCACAGGTTCTTATAACTGCATGTAGAGAGTTTGGAAAAACTGGGTAAACAGGCCCAGGGCTACAAGTTGGTGACTTTGTGGCTGGTAGTCCTGTAGCCCTGCAGCCCTGTGGCCCCAAACATGTGGCTGAGCCAGTCATCTTCTGGGTCTGGGTCAAGATAGATGTGGCCAGAGCTGGAGACAAGGAGCTGAGGACTCTGCAAGACAGCCTGTGGGTGGGACCAGAAGACCCTGGCCCTCGTGCTCAGAAAGAAGCTGTAGGCCTACAAGGCAGTATGGGCTGACACTGGGAAGGAAAGGTTGAACATCATCTGTGACCTGGTGGAGCTGAGCCCCGAGGAGACACCATCTGGGGACTGGGCTTGAGCTACCACTTAGGCTCAGAGTCTGCTATGCTTCAGAACCAAAAATATTCTGGACTAAGTTGCCAACAAGCTGTCTCAGCTACCCTGCCCCTCTGTAATACCTCTCTGAAAGATCTTGAAGGTGGAGGACCATCCTGTATACCTAAGCCCTCAGGCTGTGTTTGAGGAAGTCTCCTCCACAAAGAGCAAGCCTGAGATTCCCAAGGCCTCCAGGGTGTAACAGAGGGTCCAGACCCACCTGAAGGTGAACTTCTATGATGACAGTGACTTGGAAGATTCAGTTGAGACATGGCTTGTAAAGGAGCCCAAGAGATGGGGCACTGCTTGCTGGGGCTGGGGCTGAGGCCGGAGCCAGGTTAGGAAGAGCCCAAGCTTGAAGACAGATGCAGTGCTGCCCCAGGTAGTGCTCCTGGGCACTCTGTCCTCAGTGGCAGGAGCTGGAGGGCATTAGGACATTGTGAGGAGCTGGGTCTTGAGATTGTGAGGACCATTCCTGAGGAGAAACTGGTAACCAGATGGAAATGAACTATGAGATCCTCAGGGGCTCTGACAGGGAAGACTTAACCTCAGGTGGAAAGATACCAGCTTGAGGACCTGACACAGCCATAGGTGAATGGGTGATTTTGAGACAGGATTCCAGCAAAAAGGAGCTGCCCGTCCTGTGCTGAGTTAAGGAGAGTTTCTAGTAGCACCTGACTCTGATCCCTGGTGGGGTAACTGTGAGTGTGTATTGGCCCTGGCTATCCTCCAGCCAGGAATGCTGAGCAACACCTTCCTGCTCACCTGGCTGGACAGAGATAATCCTCTGGTCATGGTGCAGATCCCCACTGCCCAGAACAAGCTTCTGGGTTTGGCCCTGAAAGAATGTGTTTGGAATGTGTTTGCAAAACTAAGGACTTTCAGCTGCCTGATACAGAGTTAGAGTATGGTTTTTTCCATTGCTAAAAAAGGAACAGGATTAAAGGGAATTAGGCTACGATGTTTATTTATTTATTTATTTCCCCCTGTTTTTCAGAAAGGTTTTTTTTTTTAATTCATTTTTATTGTTAGACTTATTGGGGTGACATCTGTTAGCAAGGATTACATAGGTTTCAGGCATACAATTCTACAGTGCGATGTTTATTTTTGAGTAAGTAGAGAAAGTTGTACATGTATATAGAAGGTGGCAAAAATTTAAACCTGAAAAGAAATAAAACCTCAGTTCTTGGTTACAGTTATTCTTTTTTAAAAAATCTTTTGGGAACTTGGTTTGCACTTTGTTGTTTTGGTACATCAGAAATGCTGTCTCTGTTGTTTAGACTTTTGTGACCTAGTAGAGGTCACCTATGGGACTGGTTGATGTGCCAGTTGATGTGAGACAGGATTTCAAGGCTAATCTTAGTTCCCTTCCCTTTTTAGAAATTCTGTCTTTGCTTTAGATTTTGTTTTGTTTGTTTTAAAAGGAAATTGAGATTTCTAAGAGTTAAAATCTCATTTTAAGTTGGAAGGAAAGAAATTGTATGGTTTAAGTAATTGAAAGCATAAGGCGTGGAGATTCCAATTTGCTGGACAATTTGAAGGATAAGAAGTTTTCTTTGTGCATTGTATTTTTTCTCTTTACCTTCTGATTATGCGTTCTAACCTTCATGCTAAAATTTGTCACTTCTAGAATACAGAGATGCCAACCTTTCTAGTGCTGCTGTTCTTAGGACATCGCATACACCAGGAATAGCCAACTGACCTGGACTTTGCAAGATCCTCCTCTCTGTGTGAAGGCTTTCCTTCAGTCCTGGCCCCTTTTCTTGTTCTCTGAACCTGGGGATAGGTAGGACCACGCCCTTGGCCAGTAGCAAGTAGCTACAGAAGAATGAGACCTTCGCCCATTTGCCCTTGTACGAGGTCCAGAAGTATTAAAGGAGGGAATTGGTACCAGGAGAAGCAGGATGAAGGAGAGGTGCTGCCTGGGTGCCTGAAGAACCTTTTGCTACCTTAGGTTGCCCAGGCAACTGTAAACAAGCTGGCATGGTGAGTTAAGGACCCTCCCACCCCCAGCACCAGGGAAACACAGCAGGCTGGTGGGCGTGGGCGTAATGACAGTAATGGACAAGGAAGAGGGATGCCCCTACTTCCTTCTGGGCAGTGTGTAAAAACAAGGAGGATGGAGAGGAGCCTTTCCTTATCACTTTCTTGGGGATCCATGCAGTGTATTGTGTTGCAGCTGCCTGTGTTCACCAAATATGGTATTGTTAAAAGGAGAAAGGAGCTCTAGGCACAGCCTAGGACTGGTCTGGCTTGGAGGAGGGTGGCAGGGTTATTTTTCTTTGTGTGTTTAAAAAATGTGTAGCTTTTATAATAAAGCCTCCTTTCTAGTTAGTTCGCCACACCTCTACCTCTGGAATTTGCATTTGGGCATGGGCAGCAGGACCACCCCCCACTTCCCATTGCTGTTCGGTAGCAGTGCCATATGTCTAGGCCATATGGCTCTCAGAGACAACTCCGACCTCTTTTGCTGCTACGAGATAGACCCTTTGGTTCTTGCCCTATTAACATGCCCACCCAGAGATCCTAATCTAGGAGACAGCCCAGCATATGTCCTCCTACTCCCTCCCCATAAGGCACAGAAGAAAATGGCCCTTCCTAGCTGTCCTTCCTCAAACTCACAAGGGCCTTTGCCTCCATACTGAGGGCCCCCTTTGCCCCAAGGATCGGCCCCCTCCAGTCAGTAAATGGAGATCTAATAGCTGGTTTTGGGAGAGTGAGTGCAAGTCCCCTTCTCCATGTAGGACCTCCTCCAGATAAAGACACACTTAGGGAGATAATTGGACAATCCTGAAAAATATAGTGATGGGCACACTCTTACCTTTGACCTCTCCTAGAAAGACATTAATGTTATCACAGGGCAAACTCTAAAACAGAAAGAGACAATTACAGAGGCTGCCATTTGTTTTACAGAAGGTCTCTATGTGACTGACCCTAATTACTCTCTAGGGGCCGTGGCTGACCCTGACACTGATACCAACTGGAGCTATTAACTCCACAGGGGGCACTGTTGCCTTATAGCTGCAGACCTGTCTGTCCCCTCATGCATTCCCCATGACATCCTAAGGCAGGAGCTAAGCATGGAGGCCACCGGGGCATAGAATATCTAGGAGACAGAACTGACTCTCTTTCGGGGGTACTGTTCTTCCTTTACTTGCACACCTCTTATCACCCTGTATGGCCCCAGAGGATGACTGGTCAGTCAATGATGGGTAAGATTCCTCAAGGGAAGAACAACCTAACACAGGCACATAGGGGCCATCAGGAGAGAGCCTGGGCTCTACAGAGGTGAGGCAACCCTCACCCCTTCTGAGGTTAATCTCCTACCCCCTGGCTGGCTGCCTTGCTTCCCACGTGTAGCTCAGCCTGAGATCTGATGGAATGAGCTCAGCCATTCCCTCCCTTAATGGATAATTATATAATAACAGAGACTCCATCCCTTGGGGTTATGTATATGCATAAAGGTACAATACGTGCTGGAACACAATGGGGACTTTCGGGAACAGCTATGAGGCATGATGATCACAGACCTTGGAAAGAGGAAGGCTTTTACACACCATACAAGCTTCACTTCCTCATTCTATCCAATAAAAGCTATGCATTGACCTAATTCGAGGTGCCTGGCCCACGAGGCTGGGGCCCCTTGGCTCTGCTTGTAATATATATTCGGCTACTGTCTTTCATCACTTTGCGCCACCTGTCCCGTTTTCCCACCACCTGTGTCATACTGGACGCGACAGGGCACCTGGAGATGGAATCAATTAGTTCTTTGCTTAACACAGGGCATGAAGCAAAATAAGGTTTAGCCAACTAGTTACCACAAGCTGGCTACTACATGTCAGGGACCTTCTGTAAGCCCTATGGTTTTTCTTGAATGACTCAAGGAAGCTCTAACTAAACATATAAATGTATACTTTGATTCCCCCAAAGGGATATTAATGTTCAAGGACTGGTTCATTAACCAGTCTGCTTCAGACATCAGGAGAAAGTAAAAGAAACTAGTGCTAGGCCCCACCACTCAGCTGGAAGACCTCCCTAAGACTACCTCTTTGGTCTTTGACAAATGGGACCAGGAAGAGGACAAAAATGGTCAAAGAGAGAATAGGAAAGAAAAGCAAAAGATTAAGAGGCAGGCTCAATCATTGATTGCTCTACAAGTCTGGCAGCAGCCTTGGGGTAGCCCAGGGATTAAAACCCCAGGAAAATGCCCCAGGAAGTGGCTGGTAGGACCATAAATATCTTGATATAGGAGCTGCCTATTCCATATGAAACTATTTTTCCCATGCTTTCTCTCTCTCAAATCTTGCAAAATAGTTGGGATAGAAGAGCATCCCTAACCAGGAGGTTTAACCCTCCTCTATGCTGCTCATGGGGAGAGACTATTTTCTCATTCATTCTTTTTTTTTTTTTTAAATTATCTTTATTTTTATTTTATAGAATACAAATCACTTTTGGCTTTATTGACACTTTCCAAAGTGTTTTTGTTTGTTTGTTTGTTTTTGTTTTTGCTTTTTGGTATGTGGGTAGCTCCTTGACTGGGAATCGAACCCAGGCCACAGCACTGGCAGCGCCAGGGCCAAAGCCTTAAGCCACTACACCACCAGGGAAGTCCCTTCTCATTCATTCTTAAATATGCCGGAATGTGTCTGTCCCCTTCGGGGCAGGGATATTCTCCAGAAAATGGGAGCACATCTACTATTCGGAAATCCTCTTCCTCATGTACTCATATTACTCTCTGAAAAGGAGACCTCTACCCCAGAGAAACCTAAATGGTTAGATTTAGTAAACCCAGAAGTTTGGGCAACAGAAATCCCAGAACAAGCCAAAAATGTCACCCCAGTTTAAATCCAAATATTAAACATTCCTTCCATTACCCCCATCAAGGACAATATCTACTGAAACCTAAAGCAAACAATGGCCTATAGTCCCTTATTAACAAATTTCTCAATTATGGACTATTAAACCATGCTCATCTGCCTGCAATACCCCAATCCTCTCCATAAAGAAAAGTTCTGGGAAATAACAGATTAGCCCAAGATCTAAGGATCATTAATGAGGCAGTAATACCCCTCCATCCTATAGTTCCAAACCCACATATAATCCACAGGGAAATACACCCAGAGACAAAATTGTTTTCTGTCCTAGATTTAAAGGATGCCTCTTTTTGTATACTCCTCAATCCTTCCTCCCCATTTTTATTTGCCTTTGCTTGCGATGGGACCAGACATCAGCAGCAGCTCACTTGAACTGTCTTCCCACAAGGATTCCAAGACAACCCACATCTCTTTGGTCCAGCTTTAGCTAGGGACCTAACCTGCCTGTTCCTTGAACAGGGGAAATGCTTATTCAATATGCATTTGCTCCCCCACCCAAGAATTAGCATGACTGCCTGCAATGCAGACCTTAAACTTCCTTGAAATTGTGTAAATGGAGTCTCATGAAACAATGGAGCACACACATGAGCACAGGAGACACACACACTATGTGTCTACCTCATTTTTTGTTGCCTCATTCCCATATAGCATGTGTGATGCCCATGAGTACAGAATTACAGTGGACCCAAGAGGCCACATTTTGCATTCAAACCAGAATTTGCTTCCAACACAGAAAGAAGTCATTGGTATTCTATGAAACATGGATGATCAAGGAAACTTATCATGTCCTTTGTAGCATTGTTTCACTGAAAATGATGATATGCAAAGGAAAAGATAGTTCCTTTTCCTTTCAACCATTTTATACTCATTACTAAATGGTGTTAGTAGGATGTGGATATATAAAGAAATGAATTAAAATAGTTGTGTGCAGCATTTCTTCTATTCTGGAAAGAATATACATATGCATTTGTGAGCTACAAAATACAAACTGTAATTTTGATTATTCTACATATGCATTAAGTGAACTTATATCTATATTTAAAGCTGGCAGCACACAATATAAAGAATAATAGTAAAAATTTATACGAACAAATTCCAATCTGAGTGTTCCTTAGAACAATCATAAGTAGCATATAAAAACACCATGATTAGTTGGGAAAGAAAACGTAGGAGAAAAACACTTTATATTTAATACTTTTAATAGTACTTCTCTTTTTAAAGCAAAGAGCCCTGTTTGTTTTTTTTCATGGGCCCCACGAATTATGTAGCTGGACCTGGGCCAGACACTGTGCTAGGAAACAGAAGTATGATGATGGAGAAGTGAGACAGACTCTGACCTCATGAATTTACATTTCAGAGGGGGTAATTATGTAACAATTGCTATGAGAAGTACAAAAGAAAGGTACAGGGTGTTATGAGAACACGAAATGAAAGGACCTGCTGTGGTGGGCATTGGTGATTGCTTACTCAACAGCCCTTCTCCTTTGCCAACAAAATTGGCCTCCCTTAGCGACTAAAACTGCCAGAAGCGGAAAGATTTTCTTCCCTAATAAAGAGAGAAACATTCAAGGAGAATCCCTTTTCCTTCTTTTGTACTTTAAATATTGTTGTGTGAGAATATGATGCTTGGAGCTGCGGTAGCCATCTCGTGACCACAAGGGTAAGTCAAGAAAATGGCAGAAAGCTCACCCCTGGTTCTAAAATAATGATGATCTTGTCAGGTGATCAGGGAGGTTTCTCCGGAGAAAGTGACATTTCATTTACACCAAAAGGATGATTATGAAGTCAGTTTTCAAAGATTTGAGAGAATAGAGTTCCAGGCAGACAGAATAAGCAGATTGGAAGACCCTTGATTAGGAAGGGACTTGGCATGTTTGAGAAGCAAATACCCCAAAGTGTATGTGCTAAAGACCACAGTAGGTGTTCAGCATCCTGGACAGCAGGTTCTAGGATACCCCAGCAGACAGAGGTCTCCACCATTTTCCTTCTGGCAGATGGTGATAAACTTGCTGTTGCTACTCTATAAACTGAGAAATCTCAGACTCTAGCACTCATTGTATCAGCTTCCCCTAAGCTAGATGGTAGTAAAGTTTTTTTTTTTTTTTTGCATTTTCATTGATGGTTTCACTTGTCAGAAGCAGACACCTTGTTTGCATGAAGCTACCATGAATAGTGACACAGAGGTTATTAGAATTTTTAGCAAACTGTAAACCCTTTGGCATATAAACCTTCCTTGTCCTCAAAAACAAGCAAAACAACGTGGAGGTGAAAGAGAGCAAAGAGTAAAATCTGTGAAAGTGTGCATCAGCAGATAAACTAAAGCATATTTTTCTGAAGGACTTGAATAATTCCCCAAATGATAAAAATAATGAGAAGAGCAAAGTCATCAGGCGTGTTTGCATAATTGCAGTGTTAATGGTTAGAATTTAATTAGCATCCATGACCAAGGTGTGGTCTGGGTGCCTGATGATTCTGACAGTAATGACACCTAAAGGAATAAGGCTGTCAGAGCCATTATCATCAGCATGTTTACCAACATATCATTGAAGTCCAGTGCCAGGAGAAAGCTGTGGTTTGCAAAACAGACACTTACCTCAAAGGCCCATTTTTCAAACTTCAATTATATAACAGTAGTGATTTTCTGTAATTTGTGGGAGGAAGGAGATGAGACCCTGGACCCTGTGTTAGAAACAAAGCAAAGCAAAGCAAAACAAAACAAAAACAGTAAGAAGAGAAAGAAATAGCATTTTAATTATGTTTTTAAAAAATTTATATGGCACCTGTCAGCATTATAGAACCATGATCTCATTAACCCTCATAATAGCCATATTAGTCCTACAGCTGAGAAGAAGAAATTGAAGTAATGGGATGTCTAAGTGTCTTGAACACAGCGTAAATGAACTAGAGACATCAGGGAAATAAAACCAGCACTGCTGATTTAATGAGTATTTCTCTCACCTTTTCTTCTGGTTTTTTAAACCTTAACCTGGATTGGGCAGAAAATAAAAGAGAATGCACTGGGGGAAAAGGCAGCTGTTGGCTTTGTGGTATTCAAGGGGAAGTATCCTCCATGATTTAGTCAGCTAATAAACTTCCAAAAAATAAGATTTCTGAGTCTATACCAGGTATTTCAGTGAATTTTCAGGGGAAATCCAATGAGAGTATCTAACTTGGCTTGAACAGGCGTTTGCTGTCTTCCTATGTTAGTGTTTCTCTCTCTCTCTCTCTCTCTCTCTCTCTCATTAATTCACTCAACACATACTGCTTGAGTGCCTATTTTGTGTCAGGCACAGCGCTAGGCACTAGGAATATAGTGGGGACTGAACCAGGCAAGGTTCTGTTCTCATGAAGCTCACCTTCTACAGGGAGGGAGATAGGCAGTAAACAAGTAAAAAATAAACAAAGAAGAGAATACCAGAGAGTGGTGCCTGCTAGAGGCAAAAAAAAAAAAAAGAAAAGAATTTGAGTTTGAAGCGTGAGTAAGGTAGCCAGGGAATGAAACTTTAACATGTGAAGTATGAATGGAGACCTGTGGGAAATTTGAGGACAGATTCCTGGTGGAGAAGTCTACAGGTGCAAAGGCTCTGTAATAGGAACAAGAAAGGCAAAAAGAAACCAGGGTGATTGGATTATAAGAAGAATGGGTTAGTGGTAGAAAATTAATTCATTCACTCAAAAAAGATTAAATACTACACTGCAGTGAATGTACTAGGTGCCACTTCAGAGGCAAGTTCTGTGCCTTCTTTTTGCAGGCTGTTTTGCAGGATTAACCAGAATTATAAAATTGAAGAGAAAATGGCCTGCCCCGTAGCCTTCAGTCTCTTATTTCTCTCCTGCCTGTTCTGCAGTGAGATGCTTAATGACCTCATTTTGCCTTAATGTACTTCCATGGAAAAAACCCTAAGACATTATTCCATGACTATTGCTAAGGTAGTCCATGCAATAGGAATTCCTATTGCATGGACTACCTTAGCAATAGTCATAAATACCAGCACAGTTAATTCCAGTGAACTATTATTAACCAAATCCTTCCTAACTTGGCATATTATTACTTTCACAAAGGGATTCTAATTGGAAGGATTTTTATAAAATCAGAATTGAATGTTTTGAAATCCTCATTTGACAAAAACTTTGTTAGTATTATATAATGGACTTCAATGTATAAAGTAATTTCAAGAATGGTTCTGAAGAAAGTCTCCAACCAATCTCTGTGTAGATCCTCACAAATGACACTGCAGAAAGTGTCCATCCAAATGGAATATGAATGCATCCAGATATTTAGTTTCTGTGTATATATCCAAACCATTGAACTTAATCCTGGACCAAAGGATACACACACACACACACACACACACACACACACACACACGACTTCTTTTTTCTGCTATGGTCAAAGCTCTGATTATGTACTGAACTTCAGAAATCTTAAAAAGACTTGTAAATCAAATATTATTTGCTTCTGTTTCATTCCCTTTTGATCTAGATTTTATGGTCATTTGAGTTAATGGGGGTAATGTTTGGTACACATATTAATTTAGACTAGCTGCATGGAAATTTTTGCTAGGAGGAATTGAGGTAGGTTAGTATAGTTGATTGGCATATTTAAAACTGCAGATATCAATGTACACTTTATTTTTTAGGGCTACTTGAAAACAAATTATGTCTGACTTGTTGGGATTATGGGTATGAGGAGGGTAGCAAATTTGTTTATCTCCATTTTCTACTACTGTCAATGCCTTGAGTGAACAGAGCATCTTACAACGTGTAGTATACCTCTTGGCATATAGTAGGTGCTCATTAAATATTTGTTGAATGAATGAAATATTGGTGAAAATAGGAATCACAGTGGATTAGTTATAATTAAGATGATTTTTTTCTTTGTGTGAGATAAAACAATTTTTTAAATTTCTGGTATATTCCCTGGTAGTATTTATTAATAATTTTCTTTTTACTGCTAATAATGGCTTTATATACATATGCTAACTTTATAAATCTATAAATGTGATGATATTGTAATATTGTTTTCTTCATTCAGCCACTTTTTTTCCTACCTTCATTTAGCTTCTTTCTCCCTCTACCCTCTAACCCTCTGTCTTTAACTCCAAGTTATATTAATAACCATCTAATGTGTATAGCTAAAAGCATGAATGTAAGAGGCAATATTCTGTTCTCATTTCAGCACCACCACTTATAAGTTGTGTGACCTTGGGGAAATTTCATAAATTTTCTGTGACTCAGTTTTCTTATCTCTAAAATGAAGATGATAAAACTTACCTCAAACAAGTATGAGAATTAGATGAATTAATATATGTAAAGCTCTTAGAAGAGTGTCTGTCACTGACTGATACATGTATATATGAACTGGCTGTGGGCAGAAGGCTTCAGTTCCTCACTACATGGGCCTTTCTATAGGGCTACGTGCAACTTCCTCCAGAGTGAGTGATCTGAGAGAGAGATAGGAGGAAATTCCAGTGCCTTTTATGACCCAGTTCCAGTCTTTCTAACATTACAGTTTTAAATATAGCATATAGCAGAAGTAATGCTGGACCACCTATGTGAATGTCTCGCATGAGATGGACAGCAATTTGAACATTTCACTTAAAATATCATATATAGTTTGCTTGACTGTGATATTGTTATGTTATAGAATTACATGCTTTTATGATTTTGTAATAAAAGATTTAGTATAGATTACCAGCTTATAAAAAAGGGGCATTATTGTGCTGGACCCCGTATGTTTATATTGATTTATAAATGGCTACATTTAAAATAGCTTCAGAATTTCCAAGCTTAATTAAAAGGTAATCATTTGTATATATATTCACCAACAGTTCTTACAAGATTTGTTTTATTAAAAAAATACCTCTTTAATGTATCTGTAATTATTAATGTACTTGATGTAATTATCTAATATTATATCTCCTTAATGGCTGGACAGTTAAATGTCCAAAATTAATTTTATAATCTACTCTTTATTCTGAATTGAATTTGTGTCTTTATCACTAACTGCTATAACATGTAAATACCCCCCCATCTCAGTTGTTTAAAATTATGAAAAGATTATTTCCTTTTTGCTAATTTCATAAGCCAGAGCTCACATTCATGGCTACCACTAACTACAAGGGAGGATAGAAAATATATATTATAGCTGGTACCACTGATCTGTTTGTCAGTATCTATGCTAATGTCATATTGTTTTGATTATAATGGCTTTATGGCATGTTCTGATATTTCTTAAAGAAAGTCCCTGCCACTGGTTCTCTTCTTGTATTTTCTTTCACTTTCCTTGGACATTATCCTTACATATAAAGTTTAAATTCATTTTGTTCAATTCCAAAATTGAAATGAAATAACAAAATTCTTTGTTGAGATATTAATTGAAAATATATTCAATTTAATATTATTTGTACAAGAGGCAAACTTCATATTCTATGAAGTCTTCCCAACCAAGGACTTGTGTCTTGCTGTGGTTCTAATTTTCATTTTCCTTATTGCTAAGGATGTGGATCATCTTTTCAGTGAGTATTGCCCATTTGTATATATTCTTCTTTACTCATTGGGTTATTTGTTTCTTATTGTTATGATGTATGTTTTGTTTATATATTTTGGATACTAGATCCTTATGAAATAGAGGATTTGCAAATATATATTCTCTGTACTGTGAATTGTCTTTTCACTTTCTTCATAGCACAGAGTTTTACATTTTGACGAAGTTAGTTTATCTACTTTTTCTTTTTGTTGCTTGTGCTTTTGGTGTTATATCTAAGAAATTTTTACCTAATAGGTCATGAAGATTTATATATATATTTTTTCCTAATGATTTTATATTTAGGGTTTTGATCTATTTTAAGTTAGTATTTGATTATGGTGTAAGGTAGGTTTGCAAGTTTTTTTTTGTTTGTTTGTTTGTACATAGATGTCAAGTTATCATAGCACTACTTGTCATTTCAAAATAAATCCTACTGTTTGTGGAGGTACAAAAAGGTATTAAATTATAGTTGATCTGTTCTTTAAGGATCATTTGT
Organism: Lyroderma lyra; assembly: GCA_004026885.1. Taxonomy (NCBI): domain Eukaryota; kingdom Metazoa; phylum Chordata; class Mammalia; order Chiroptera; family Megadermatidae; genus Lyroderma; species Lyroderma lyra. Next base: position 9,637 of record PVJL010007317.1, on the reverse strand, counting down.
TATCAGAAACCCACTAAAATGGGCTTAAGTGAAACAATGAGTTACAGTAACTATGAGAGTATGTTAAAATGAAAATTCCAAACATTGGAGGATATAAAGGGTTAAGATGTTAAAAATTAAGGAGACAGAATTTGTGAAAAGTATTTCTTAGAGCTGTGCTATGTACTGTAAGGGTAGAGGTAGATGGTAGCTGATTCTCCCTTCAAGCCTAGGAAAGGTGGTTTCCACAGGATTAAGAGGCAGAGCAGATGGAGAACACTAAGCATTGACGTCTGAACTGACTTCTGTCCGAGCAGAACAAGAATGTTGTTTTGTTGTTAGTTTGCACTCCTCAAATTTTCCAGGGCAAAGATGCACAGGTGTCTCCTGAGGATTGAAGGTGAACCATACACATTCGAGAGGCAAGGTGATGTTAGATTAGGTTCTGTTTAAATAGGGCTATCAGAATGGGAGATGGGAATGCAGCAGAGGCTAAAGATGGACCACAGGATTCTCTGAAGCTGTGCAAGAAATAACAGTGTGAACCTGTTGAGAGATGCATTCGTGTGAGTTAGAGAAACTTCAAGAAGAGATGACTAACAATTAATTCATTGAAGAATGCATAAAAGTAATGCAAACACCTGTCAGGCTATTTGCAAATACTTGAGAGGCAGAAACCAGCATTTGACAATGATAGGTAAGAACCTTCTTTTTCTTTACCTCTCTATCCTCCCACTAACCATTTCCCTAACATTTTAGGGACCAGATATTAGCCATTGAGTAAAAGAGGAGGTAGAACTTACAAAAAGGCTACTACCATACTTTCCTCCAGGGTAGAGGTTCCTCCCTGGAGAGAAGTGTCAAAATTGTAAAGGGCCTGAAAGTTTATCCTGGTTTCAAGTTAGCCTGCTATAGTTCGTTGGATGTTGGTAGAAGACAAAAAACTCCAGGTCAGAAGCGGCAAACAATTTATTACTCACAGCAATGGTACTTTTATGCTTGTTCCCGCTCCCACAGGGTAATGTAAAGAGAGCCAGATTTCATCTGTACCTACTCATATAGTAGACTATGCTATAGGACAGGAATTCTAAGTGTAGGGAATACGAATGTTTTTTAATGGGCAGTAAAACACGTCTACCATTTTCGCCAGGGGGAGACATTGTCTTTATTATACTAGACACCTAGCAGTCTGCTCCTTCCTCCTGAGGAAGACAGTATCTCATCTTCTAAGGCTGTTCGCTAGACAGAGATCCTTGAAAAGATGGTACAGAACAAAGAACAAAGGAAAGTCGGTGCCTGTCTAGCAAGAGATTGGAAACACGGGAAATGCATAGAGAATCATCCCTGCTTTGTCCCTAACATGGAAATAGCAAGATTTGAGACTTTTCTTTACTTTTTAAATTGACCATAGAATGTTATGTTATATAAGAATGAGGAGCAGACATTTCAAACAGGGGAAGCAAAATTCTCCCACCCCAAATAAAATACAAGGGAGAAAAGAAAAAATATTCAAATTGCTTTATGGTTAATTCTTAACAGTTATGTTTAATTAATATACAATAAGAACTTGATGAATAATTCTAAGGTCATCTATGACGTAGAAATCTGTAAATAAAATATAGCCAAACCGTTTGTAAATTGGAAAGGAGAATTACAAGGTAGGGATTAGATAGATCCAATCTTCTCTCTTCTTTCTTTTTCTCCTTCTAGTTGGTCTTTTATCTCTCATTTCTCTATTTGTGTGTTTTATTTTACATTCTGTAGATCAAGTTTGTCTAACCCACGGCCCAACACAAACTTGTAAACTTTCTTAAATATCATGAGATTTTCTTTTTTTCTTGAGACCATTTTTTTCTTTTTAGCTCACCAGCTATCATTAATGTTAGTGTATTTTATGTGTGGACCAAGACATGTGGCCCAGGAAAGTCAGAAGGTTAGACACCCAGACTGCAGACCAACTTCCTCCGATTGCTCATATTTTGAAATCTCCCATAACCTCAGTGTGTGAGCAGTGCTGACTTGCTATTGCCCCAACTGGCTTTGCCTCTGCATGAACTTTTAGTGCTGGACCCCAGTACCATGTGTCAAAGTTTCTTGGTGCTGATCCTCCAGAAAAGGAATCACATATTGGTTAGCCAATAGATTAATTTCCCTTAGTTAAGTGCTTCATTTTGTCCAATAACCTGCTGGTGGGATTGGGACTTGGGTCTGTTGAGGTCATGAGGCAATAATAAAACCACAGCAGCTACAAACATGGCTATTGAAAAAAGATGGTTGAGGGAGGGGCAAGGGCCTCAGAACACATTTCTAAATTCTGACTTGAATATTAGCTGAATTTAGAAGAATTTCTAGGTGTAATATATACAATATGATTTTAAAATAAAAGCCTGACTGATTTGTTTGGAACGTCTATAAAATTTCAAGAAAATTGTAATTGAATTCTGCAGATACCTGGTATTGGTCCTCAGAGCTTGGCAAGTAGAGCTGGGTCAAGTCAAACCCATCCCACTCATGGAAAACCCAAAGCATGTGTTCAACTGATGGGAGTAATGTCATCCTTGCTGACAGAGATAAAATGGCTTAAAGTGAGTGAGAGGGACAGTTAGCCACCATGCCTAAAATGCACACCAAAGACATTTTTCAAGGAAGTTTCTTATTTTGGATACATCTAATGTGATTATGCCATTAATGTTATTTCTATAATAATTTAAATAACACTTTTTTAAAAATACCAAACAAGAAAAGACAGGCATCTTTTTATTCTTGAATAAGAACTAAAAATTTTGGGTAATCCTAAATCATCTTATTAGTAATAGTAATTTTTATTAGCAAGTATTACTGTTGGCTTGGGGAAAACTGTAGCTTCTTAAATAACACAGAGCAATTATCCTTTTCAATAGAACTAGGATTAAAGAGCAGGTTAAAATCAAGTGAAAGCATGAGATGAGGTGTCAATTTTGCTGATTCTGTAAAAAAAATTGTTTCTGTCTCTGTTATTTCCATCTAGTATTTCTTATAGTGTAACAAATCAACCTTTTAGATAGATATAAAATAAAACAAAAAACTTTGAAAAGCTCATAAATTGGTAGATGTTGACTTATATATTTTCATTGTATCTTTTTCTTCCAAGGAAAAGCCTTTTAATTATAAGGGACTATGGTTAAAATTATTTTATTTATTATTATTGCATAAAGAAGCATTTCTTAAAACATTAGGAATCCATTCTCTGCTTAGTGCTTTGGAGTGAATGCTTCTCAGTACATTCTTTTTCATGTCTCTCTGAAGAGCCTACAAGGTTTTTCAGCGGACTGACAGTCAGTTATGCGGGCATTTCCTAAAAAGATGAAATGTGTAGTTAACATGTATTTTCTCCTGAGGGATAATTCTTTTGTCGTTTTGTTTTGTCCATCTTTAAAGAAATAGCTGCTTCTTTGGTACTAGTTTAAGGGTCAGTTAAGACCAAGCTGCTTCAAGCCATCCTCCACTTTCGCATAGATTTGTTGGCTCTTTTGTTTGTTTGTCCAGAAAGAAATTTTGTTCTCTGTCCTAAGGCTGACTTTGGAAAGGAAGCTAATCACAATAAATAAAAATAGTCAATTATACTCATTGAGTAAATCCATTTTATTGTTGGGTTTCCCACTGCTAAGCCTAGTTCTAAGACCCCGAATCAATGGCAGAGATGCTTAAAGAATTTTACTTGGCTTTGGTGTGTGTGTGTGTGTGTGTGTGTGTGTGTGTGTGTATTTGTGTGTTTGTGAGAGACAGAGAGAGAAAGAGAGAGAGAGAGAGAGAGACTGAGAAGCAGACTCTCAAAAGAATTGCAAAATATAGCACAAAGCTCCAAATGTAGAATTTCATTTATAAAAAAACATACAAATAAATAAAGATGATTAAAATGTGTTTAATTATTAACAACAATCAGTGCAGTAATGCAAAAATGCTACAGCCACTTAGAAAAGTTTAGCAGAGTCTTAAAAAGGTAAACAGACACCTACCATATGTGGTGGCCATTCTTGGCCTTATTGTCTATGTAAAAGAAATGAAAACATGTGTCAACATATCCTAGCTCAACTCCTAAGCGTCTGCCTACGAGAAATGAACACATCTCTACGTAACACTGGTATGTGAAAACACATGTCTACACATACTACACATACTCGCAGACATATGTGAATGTCCATGGGAGTGTTATTCATAATAGCCCTGAACTGGTAACAACTGGATACCCAATTACCTGATAAATGGATCAACAAAGTGTAGGTATACCTATTCAATGAGGGTTAAAAAAATACTATTCAGCCATAAGAAGAGGTACACTGCTGATGCATGCAACAGCATGCGTGATCTCCAAAACAGCACAGTGAAAGAAATATACCAGGTACAAAAAGAGTACTTGCAATATGCCTTAGTTCACTTGGGTTGCTTCAACAAAATACAAGAGACTGACTGATATTTCTCACAATTCTGGATGCTGGGAAGTCCAAAGTCAGGGTGCCAGCACGGTCAGGGTCTGGTGAAGGCCCTCTTCTGAGCTGCAGACTGCTAACTTCTTATTGCATCTGCACGTGGTTGAGCAGGTGAGGAAGCTCTCTGGAACTTCTTTTAAAAGGGCACTAATCCCATTCATGAGGGTGAAGCCTCATGATAACTCAAGCAGTTATTTTATTTATTTGTTTTTTACTTTTCTTGGATTTTTATTATTATTAAAATTAATATTGCAGTAAGGCTATATTACTGCATCTTGCATGCTATCATTTGCAGAGTGCATGGTAAGAAAGGTTGGGAAATGTCCCTTTACTGATGTAAGGACTAGGAAGAGCTTATTTGTACATGTATTCATATGTTTTGCCACTAAATTATTCATTCTTATTTATAATGTTCGTGCTTAAAATCTGAACTATTCCACATGGTTTCCTTTTACACTTTGGGTATGGTGTGTTACCCTTTTGCTTTCTGATGATTTAGGAATCATATTTTACCCTATCTCTACTTATAGAGCCATCTATATTTTGTTTTGTAAGTTAAAACATGACCCTCTAAAATTGAGATATTTCTTTTGGCCTTATTACCTTCTCTTGAAGAAAGGTGACAGTCACATCTCAAATTCTGGATTATTTATGAGTTAGGAAAGTGAAGTTCAGAAAAGGTAATGGACTAGCTCAACTCTCCTCATTGCTTACCCAGCGAGAGCACAGTCTTGTTCTGGGCCTGTCCTTGTGCTCTGTCCACTCTACCTTGCAAGGCACTTCTTTCTCCAACTGTCTTGAATTGAATAGATGATTAATTCTTTGAAAAGATGCACAGATTCTTATATATATGTATTGTTTGGCCCCAAATTGTAGAACAGACCAACAAATAGAAACTTCTCTTAATGAACGGAAATTCACGAACCATTCCAAGAACAGGATGGTTCTCCATATACTCCTCGGTTATCAGCAAGAAGGAATGATCAATGACTCTGTACCAGAACAGGGAAGGTTCTAGTATTGTTGGAGGGAAGGAGAGGTGTTTGGGGGTGTCACTCTGTGACTCCTTGCAATTTAGGTTCCAGTCTACCATTGGTGTTTCTGCTGTGTATTGAACTAACTTATCTTTGCTCTCAGCTCTTCTCTAATACTTCTATGCCTCTCTGTGGGTTGTTTTTTCACCTCTTTTTTGCCTCCTAACTAATCTCTCATTCTATTTATTTATTTATTTATTTTTTGAGTCTTAGCAATGAGAAAGAAGCTTTTCTTCATCTGCACACAAAGAGTTCATGAATTCCTCTTCAGCAGTCTGACTGAATCTTGTACAATTCTCCATGTGTCACTTTTCACACCCTATTACACGTGTCTATTGACTTGTCTCCCATTCATTGAGGATTTGTACTTGCAGCACCTGGAACAATGATGGACAAATTGTAGGCTCCTGGATGAGCAGATATGTGAAAACATAGCACAATGCACTTAGTGGTTGCTCCAAAAATATTTATGTGATTCAGTTTCTGAACTGATACATAAATACGGAAAATGGAATAAATACCATTGTCAGAAACTAAACCTAGGCATTAAGAGTTCAATTGATATACCTTCATATCAGTTTGAGGGCATGAAATAATGTCACTTTGTCTTTAGTATTCAAATGACAATGATTTATAGATCCCAACTGCTGAAATTAGCAAGAAGTTCAGGATTTCCCTCTTCAAATAGTCCTAAAACTCCATAAATCAGGTTCTCATTTGTTTCCCTTTAGCTCTGAATTGTCGAACCTAGAAATACACCTGGAGGTCAATTTCCCAGCTGCTGGAGGAAAGAGGGCTCTTGGCTTCTCTGGGAAAGAATTCAAGCTTGAGACAAACAAAAGAACAAAAGAAGTTTATTGTGAGGCAATCCACTCCACAGGCAGAGTGGCCCTTAGGTAAGAGACATGTCTATGGTTTTTATTAGTTAGGCTTTTTAATATGGGAATAAGAAGGAGGAATATTCTTATTAGCTCCTGGAAGGAATGGGCTGTTCTGGAGATTTGGGATACACCCCTTTTTTTGTCTGTATATGGTCCTCTCTAAAGGTGTCATGGCGCTGATAGAATGCCATTTAGCATAGAGGTGTATTATAATGACCATATAATGTGGCTGGAGGTTACCTGGAGGTGATTCTTGTTGCCATTTTGGTCTTGGCTGGTTCTGGCTGGTCTTTTTGTCTCACTTTGATCTACTGACCCTTTGTCTTTAACTGGCGGTTAATGGTTTTCTTGGATGCCCTGCTCCCCTTTGACTGACAGTCAATGGTTTCCTTAGAGGCCCTATCCCCATCTTATCTCACCCTAACCTTGGCTTCCACTGTTCTTTGCTATACCACAGGACTGGGGAGAGAAGAGGCCTGAGTTACCTCTAGGGTTACCTAGTCATCTAGCTATTCTGAAAAAAATGCCTAGAATGTCCACTTTAGTGTCCCAGATTGCTTGTATGCCTAAGGAAGGTGACTGCTCTGATGTAACATTCATTCAGAAGTATTCCCCAGCCCAAACTGTCTGAGATCCAAGTGTTATATTTGTGATAGTCATACATTTACAGTAGTGTTTCCCCAGATTCACTCTTAGGACTGGGATGATTGAGGGAAGAGCAATTGAAGCCTCAGCCACACATTCTGCCCAGAATGAGTTCACCTCCTCCAAACTTGGAAGGAGATTCTGCTCTCCCACCTCTAAAGACTCTATTCCTGTTTCGCCAACATTTGCCAAAGAGTTGAAACTCAGACATATCTCTTGATCCTGAAGGTCTCTGATGAAGAATGGAATTCTGAGACAGTTGAGATTGCTAATAATGTTGCATAATCACCAGGCTTTTCTGTATTAAGCAGGAAAACATGAATGCAGTTCCTGAAACAAGAAGCAAAGGAAAGAAGTTGGCTTTCTGATGTCCAATGATGGACACAGTTAAAGGTAGTAATCTGCCAGGAGCCTGCCTGGAAAGGAGAGGATGGTAGAAAGCTTACCTGTGAATGACCCAGGCCAAGGAGATCAGAGAGGAAGCAGAAAGAAGAGAAGCTCCTAAAACTTCCAGTAGTGGATGAAGGATGGCTCCATCAAGGCGCTGAGGAAAGGAGCCTTTCCAGTGATAATGATCATGTGAGCTTATTGATGAGATGTTGTGGATTTGGATCCTGGCTACCTCATCCCATTATTAGAAAGAGTTGACTGTGATCCAAACATGACATGTCTTTTCCCTGTCATTCTCATTTTATAATAAAAACTTCTCTGGAATTATCATGAAGAATACCTGCAATGACAACTATTTTTAAATGTGATTTTTTAAAAGCCTGGATATAATCTCTAATCACTTCTAAATTTATTTCTTAGTATTTTTCAGTGAGAGCCGATGTTCAAAATTGGGTGTTCTAGGATACTAAACAACTCATGAGTATTCAATTTAAAAAATGGGTAATTATTTTTATTCTCTATTTTTGGGGATAAAAGACTAAAAACCAGACAACCTGAGGGCCTGAAGTCACACAGCTGGACACAGGATTTAAATCCAGGTCTGTATGACTCAAATCAGTGTTCTTTCTAATCATTTTAAGCATTAAGTATTAAGAAATAAAGACAAACTCATATATCTCAGAAAGATTTTAAACTACGTGGGTAGGAACAGCAATTATTTTATCAGATAGTGAGAAATTTTAATTCATCATCATATTATAGTCACTAAGGGTTCTATTTTCACCAATTATTGTTTAAAACCTACAGATAAACCACATCTTCGGTAGTGAGTACGGCTATGATTTTGGAATCAGAACACATTAACAGAAGAGTAGAGGATACATACAGTAAGCATCTCAAAGCACCTATAGTAGATTTAACTAAAAAAAAACAAAAACCAAACAGATTGTTTTCAAATAGTTGATCATAATAGCTAACATATATTAAGTGCTTGTATATGGCAGACATTGTGTTAGGCCAGGTACATGGAGGGTCTTGTTTAATCTTTGAACCTTATGCATTAAGAACATTGTTCATCAGCAAGACCCCATTTTCCAGATGGGAAAGTGGAACTCACTAGTAGAATCTCACCTAATATCATGCACTGGTACCAAGTGGTGTCACGGTTTGATGCCAGAACCTGTGCTGTCAGTCAACAATTTACTGTAAGAATTTACTGGCAACAGAGTCCACTAATAATGTATTACTTATTTCAAATTTATTTTTCAAATAAAAAATATTTCCACAGTGAGAATGTGTTGTTACTAACACTAGAGCACCAGGATGCATACTTAAGATGAAATAGAAATGTCTTTCTTTAATGAACTGTTGTCACCATCCACCTTGTTTTCCCAATTGAAATGGGAGGGTTGGTACATTTTGTGCACACATGGAAGCTAGCAAACAGGACTTGATTGTGAAAAAAAAAGACAGGTCAGACATATGCTATTCAGTACTTGAAAGAGAAGAGACTCCAGATACTGCAACTAGAAACTTTCAAGGAAGGCAGAATACCTCAGTCATTTCCATATAAAAGACACAGGGGTTAGAATTCAATAGCTATTTTTCTTCTTTGGAGAAAAAGAATGTAGCTTCTGCCAGTTATAAAAATTTGAACAGAGGAAGAGGGGCTTCTGTACTTCTACCAGGAAGAAAATAGTTTCTGTGGCTATTGCTATGTCATCAAAGTCTTCCTATGTCTAGAATATAATATCATTGCCCTCTAGAGCAAAAGCAACTGAGGGCACCAGTAGAGTTGCATGGGGTGGCCAGGTTATTCGTGTCTTTCAAATTTACATTACTGAGATGTAGGTCAAGTTCTCAGCTTGTTGATTATATGCCTGAGGTTTGGGATCTTCCAAGTTACTAAGAATTATAAGGCAAAACATTAGGGCAAGAAGCCACATAACACAGGGTTTCGATATGTGAGTTCAAGTACCTGATTCATGGGTTTGTATCCCATGAATAACATCTTTGAGGATGTTAATATTGAAAAGGGTTTTTACAAAGAACTGCATGATTTCACTCATATGCGGAATATAAAACTGAAAGCAAAGAAAAAAAGAAATGAACAAACAAATAACCCATGGACACAATCGATAGTTTAATGTTTATTTGGGGACGAGTGGGTTAGGGAGGGGAGAAAGGGGAGGGGGTGGGAGAGGAGGGGGGGAAGCTAAATATAAGGTGATGGAAAGAGAAG
>PVJL010007316.1:64750-79997 GCA_004026885.1 Lyroderma lyra | reverse complement strand
CCAGAAGCTCTCCAAAATTTTCCCTAGCCTGCAGGTGTGCACACTTATTGCGACTGTCTAAGTACCAAGAATTCTATAAATCTAAAAACCAAACAAGTTGCATTAACCTTCCTCAAAATCAAATCAAAACAACGACACACAGCGCGGAGAAGGTCAGACTGTTAGGGCGAAGGGAATGACGAGAGGAGCATCTCATCCTGAGCCTCACCCGGGGGCCCCCACGACAGGGCCCCTCCCTGCTAGCCAGACGGGTGGCACAGAGCGGAGCAGGGGCACTGGCACTGTATGGGTGCTGCCCCACCGGGAGCCTGACCTTGGGGCCCGCCCTGCTCAGGCACACACCGCAGACAAGGAAAGACATGTAGGGTATGAGAGAGAGACAGAGACAGAGAGAAAGGGAGAGAGATGAGACAGAGAGAGGGAGGGATAGAAGAGGATGCAATGGAGAGGTGTCAGCATTGGCAGTGGCAAGTCATGCGCATCTGTCAACCTCACTGATTTCATGAGCTATAAGACAGGAGACATCTGAGCTTGCAAGGAGATCATGGCTCAAACTTGCTGTTACTCAGCTAGGGTGCTCGGTGGCCTTGGACACAGTGAACAAGCCCGTGGTCTCACCCACATTACTCTCATCTAATCATTAGTATGTTCTGTGCCCAGCTCCCAACAGGCCAGGTGCCAAAGTCCCACCTGGTTCCCTCTCCATGCAGCCTGAACAGAAATGCCCAAAGGAGAGGCGTATGACCTCGTTTGTAAATAGCAGGTGCTAAGGAAAGTCGGTATCCAGTTGCACAAAGCTCTGAACAGCCATAGAAAAGTATCCCGCTTCGGGAAGTATTGCACAGTTGCACTGGAAGATTTACTATCATATGCACTGACAACTCAGTTTCTTCACAAATCTAGCAAATGCTTCTTTTTTTGGTAGGAAGACTACAAATTGTTGTTAGAGACTGGGGAAAAATCCTCTAACCCTTAAGTAGACCAAACTCCCTCAGGACATTTATTCAAAAGCATATTTATCTTAAAAAATAAAGTATGTGTTAGAAAAACACTAAGAATTTTTAATGGAAAGTTATGAGAATTAAAACTAGCATTTCACGTAGGAAAACAAACGGACATGTAAAATGATTACATCGGGCCACGCGTACCAACTCCCCGTAATAAAGCTCAGGGGGTCCCTGGATGGCGAAGACATCTGGCAGCCTTCGGACGAAGTGCTACGTGCTTGTGAAATTTCTAAAATTCCAGACAATAGCTATGTCCTGAGAAAGCATTCTTTTTAGGGATCCTTCCAGCATTGTCACCGTGATGCTGACTTCAGATATGACATCGATCACTCCGTCCAAGTATGTTCTGGGTTTAAAAGCGGACGGCTGAGATTGTCGGTGTGGCCCTACGGCAAGCCTCCATAGCCGCCCGGTCTTACTCTGGGGCAATCCATGTGCTCGGCCGTCCTTCACACACTCAGGCTCTTCATCATAAAACTGGGGACTTCAGGTGTTTACGTGTGGCCGCTGATGGCTAAGGTTGAACCAATTCATTAAAATTTACAAAAATACTTATTTGATGAATTACTCATCAATCCTTGGCAGAGCGTCTGCTGGGAAATGTACTTGTGACAAATCAAAAACGAGTACTATTCCATCGCAGAAATGAAACAAGAAAGCCCGCGGCGTCCCCTCTCCTCACCCCCAGGGCCAGCTCCCTTCTCCAGGGTCTTTGTTCTTGTCTCCACAGGGCCACGTCAGAGGTGCCTACCCCCCAACGGAGATGGGAGCAGGATGACTAACGAAGACCACCCAGAACCACCCTCGGACGGCCCCTCATTATCCACCGGCTTGGACAGTGCAGCCCACGGAGCCCGATACTGGTGTGCACTGAGCTCGCGGAGCCGGGGACAGCACCGTCCGGGAGTCACAGCCAGGGGCCAGACCTAGCACCCACCAGGTTCGGGGGCTCCCTTCCTGTGCACCACCAGCACGGCTCTGGGGAAACTGGAACAAAGGAGCCCCACAAAAGTCCATTCCAGCTTCCAAGGTGAGCATGGTGATGGTGCACCTTTATTCCAAGAGTAGGGACACCCCAAGACAACCAGCTGGTGACACCAGACACGCCCCCACCCCGAAGAGGGTGGGGGGCTCCCGTTTCTACCTCCTTAGGCATCACTCCAGCCTGATCCCTCTTACAAGGCCGGACAGAGCCCTGTTCGCTCTGTGGCTCACTATGTGGGGACGGGCTAAGCCATCCCCAGAAGGTCCCCGCGTCTCTTTCTCCCTGAGCACCATCAATCCACAGTGCGCGCCAACGCGCAGGCCAGACGCACCTGTGCTTGTCTTCAGGAGGAGCCACAGCCCGGAGATGTCCTGCGACAGCAAGGAGATGAGGCTTAAGGTCATGCTGTCGCCCGCCGACGCGCCGGCGTCAGGAGGCGGCGACCTGCCTCCCGGAACGCCCGTCCTGGGCGCACAAAGGAAGGCTGCGAGGCTCCATCTTTGGGCCCGCTGCCCGCGCCGCGGGACTCGGACCCCTGGGGCTCTGCAGGACCGGCTGCCCGGCCTGCTCCCCCAGGGCCTCGGGCTTGCTGTCCCTGGAGCAGGAGCCCTCCGCGGCTCCCTCACCCTGCCCGAGAGCGGTTAACTGTTGAGACCCCACGGAGCCGAGGCTCCTGCCGCAGCGCCAGCCCCGCGCCGCCCGTCCAGACCCTCCCTGCGGGGGCCCCGCGCTTAGCTGCTGTCGGTCCACTAAGCCTGGCTAAGACCAAGGGGCAGGGTCCGGACCTTCTGGCCCCAAGACACCTCACCGGGGATGGGGGTGGCTGGAGAGCAGCGCACTTAGGCGGCTGCGTGATGCTGCTCTTCCATGACTGTTCGTCTGCGAGCTCCTTTGAAAGCTGCGTGTGTGCACGGTATAATCAGGTGTGCCAGCAGATCAGCAGCAGCTCTGACCACAGGGCCCCCGCCCCCGCAGGGGGGGGTTAAGAACAGGGTATATGTAATAATGGGGGACACTGCCATGGGTGGGGATCCCCGGGGAGCTCATTAAAGTGCAGGCTTTGATTCTGGGGGAGGGGAGGCACAGAGATTCTAACGAGCTCCCTCCCAGGTGATGGGAGCCACTGGTCTGCAGACCACATTCTGAGCAGGCAGAACCTGAGGGGCTAAAGGGACCTGGTGCTTGAGGCCAGTGCCGAGCTGACACACCTGGAGAGGGCGGTCCTTCAAGCTGGACTAGGGATTGGTTTTGGCTCATGCATAAGAGCCGACAATGAGCACAAGTGTTCATAGGCATTGCAGGTTTTATTCCTGCATCAGCAATCAGCGTATAATGTTGTAGACACTGCTCCCTGCCTGGGCCCCGGTGGAGGCCCAGGTGGCGGCCATTGAGTCATGCATGCTCACACTATTTGGAGCACTTGTCATTGCATCTGCAGCTGATATACATCCCATCCACACCACCCCTCTTCACTCCGGTCAGTGGCTCTGGTTCTGACCTGGTCTTTGCTGGGTAATTACAATTGTTTTCTTTCTAATGGCTCCTCCTCAGCCTCCCCCACTGACAATGGCGGAGTATTCTGCAATCACAACTCGTACAGCATTGCCCCAGGGACTGGTAACCTCAGGACATTCAAGCTCCTAGGGTGATAGGCAAGGCCCCTTCACAGCTGAGCCAGCCCAGCCTGCGCCTGTGTTGCCCTACCCCACGTCCCCCACCTCACAGCACAGGTAGGTAGGTCCCTGCCATGCTGAGCACAACCTTCTCCTGCAACATGTTCAGGGATGGCCTATGGAGGCCATGGCAGCCCAAGTCGGGGTCTACCCTCCTGCCCGGAGCCCTTGGGAAGCCCCTCAACTCAATCCATTGTGCTGGGCAGGACTCCCAGTATCAAGGGACACCTCGGGCACCAAGCAGAGTGGTGGACACACCTCGAATGAGTAATGGACAGCCAAAGACGATGACTGTTCTGAGAAAGACATTATCAGACACGAAGCTGTTTTGCCAGAAAGGAAGTCATTTTTAAACACAAGAAAGGGGTATCATGTGGCAGAGGGAGCGGCTACATTGACATTCACTTAACCACACATCTGATTTCTCCCCCATGGTCCCCACTGTGTCCCACTGTGTTCTCTCTGTGGGTCAGACCTCACGTCTCCCAGCACATGGCAGACACCCACGTTTTGTTAAGCAGCAGGATGTGTTACCAGGAAGGTGATGGCAGCCACACCGCTCCATTTCATGCAGACCAGAGGCTGTCTGCACCCACGGGGGAGACCCGCTGCTCTGTGTGCTGCAGAGCCTGCTCCTCTGCGGAGGAAAGCTTGCTGGCACCCTGCGTCTGGGAAGGCTGCCAATGTCCGGCTTGGCGCTCCTGGTGAGCTGCTCTGGTGGACAATCCCAAGAGCACATCAGGGCTGGGCCAGCAAGGGGAGTCACATACCAGGAAAGCACGGGCTCGGGGCTTGGCCTCACTGGCTCTGTTCTAGAACCACTCCCTGAGAGCAGACTAAGGTCCAGTCCTCCTTCTAGCAGCTCCTGACTGCTGGTGACCCTTTCTAGCACAAGAGCTTCCTAAGTTGGAAAGAAACGATAGACACCGTACTTCACTACCCAGAGGGCTTGTTGATTTATTTGAGGAAATGCAGCATTATTGGCCAGAATCTGCGATGGTGTAGCAGGCAACACCATCCTTTACATGCGCACAGCATACGAAGGACCTCTACAAGTTGGCGGAGCCCAGAAACCTGCCTCCCATGGTGTGCGGGGGGCCCTGCTGCACCCCCGCTTCCCACCCATCAGGGCTCAAGTATTTGCAGGAACATTGCATTAATCCTTCTTTGCACAGAGATGTAAGAGAACCTAACCAAGGCATTATTCCTCTTATGGACAAAATGGTGTCCCCGCGAACCTTAGAAAAATATTGTATAATTTTAAAACAGGCTCTGGATCCTGAATTATGGAGGGAGAACCACAGAGCTGCGTTCTCTCTAGTCGTTTTCTGCTGGATGACGAAGTGGGAGGAACCATCCTTGATTCACAAGGTACACCTTTATTTGCTAAGGCCTGGTCTTGTTTTATTGTCATGGCAACCAGGTGAGGCAGCCGTCACTGCTGAGGAGTCAGCTCAGCAAAGCCTCTGGTAGCAGGGGAAGCTGGACACAGTGGCCACTTAGTCCCCCCCACCTGTCAGCCCAGCTGGCCACCGTCACCCTCCCATGTCCTCCTCCTGGGTCCTCATTGTCCTTCTCCTACATCCTCCTCCCGTCTTCCTGTGCCCTTCTCCTGAGTGTTTTTCCCACACCCTCTCCCATATCCCATCCTGTGTCCCCAAAGGCCTTCTTTGGCTATGAAATTGCCACAGCCCTGGTCCTTCCTAACATTCCTAGATTGTGGAGCTCCCAGGGGTTCTGTCTCCTCAGTTCTCGTGTCCTGCTACCCCCATTCACTTGGCTCTCCCAAGCCAAATGAATTGTCCCTGCTCCCAAGATTAAACCACTGTTGTAGTTATAATAAAAAGCAGACTTCTTGGTGTGACATACGGGCTGCAGGAGCTAACCAACCTTGACCAGCCTTGAGCACTCCTGGCTCCATCTTCCCACTTAACACACCGAGCTCCAGCTGTGAAGCATGGCAGTGATTCCTGAGCCAGGTGTGCTGGTGCCTCTCCATCCTTCAGCCATGAGCCACCACAGCAAGAGGGATCCAAAGGAAGGGTGGGTGGCCATCACACAGAGGGATGGGCAGGGCAGCACATCTCCTGGGGCAGGCTTTTCATTCAGCACACACGCAAGCATCTCAGTTCCACCCACCTGATTAAGTGAATCTGCAAACTGCATAGTTCAGTTTAAACTAACACTCACTGATGAACCAAGTGGCCTAAAAGAAGACAAGACAGACTAATATAGCAAGCACAGGAGAACAAAAGATGACAGGTTGTCCACTCAAGTCTGGCAAAACAGTGCCCTAATGAAAATTGTCCAGGTCAGTGGGTTTAATCTTAAGTGAGAGAGCAACCACATTTTCCATAAGTTGAGAGCATCTTCCCAAAGAGCTGTGCCATTTATAAAAACTCACATGCACAAAATGCAAGTTTTTCAACAAAATAATCTAATTGAATAGTTGCAGTGAGTTTTGAACCCAATAAACATTAGCCCATTAAAACAAAAATTTAACACCTTCTACTTAGTTTGTAAGAACAACAGACAAGTATTGAGAAAGACAGACATTTCCTTGACATTAGGAAAAGGAAAACTCATGCATTGGATTTCAACACCATCTACATAATTGTTAAAAGAAACTAAAACTGAGGATCAGGATAGAGAACCCAGCGTACTGTTCATGCTCCCATTTCAGCCATGATGGCTATGAAAACAATTTCATTAAAACTGAAACACGCTGAACATAGAAGCTGGCTTTGATTCATTATATCAGATGTGGAAAAGCTATGAAGCTTATTGAATCATGTAACTTGCACTTAAAACATATTTTTGTAATAAAAGCAAAAATGTTTATATTATTAATAAATGAAAAAGCATGAATATTTAACCTCTCATCATTTAAACATCTTAGATCTTTGGTGTACAGTTGACCCTTGAAAAACAAAAGTTTGAGGAGTACAACAAAATGGCAGCATGAGAGGGACCTCTGAAAAACTCCTCTGGAGATTACAACTAAGAAAACACCTATACTTCAACCAAAGACCCTCTATGTAATGCACAATCACACCCAAACTCCCTGCATGACCCCCAGAGCCATACAAAGGAAACAAAACCCCAAATGCCCATTCCTCACAGACCTCTGCCTGCCCAGTATCAGAAATAAATACTAAATAAACTGCAGCAGTGAGGGTCCAGAAAGGCTGGCAAAATGAAAAATCAAAGAAAGGAAGCTCAAAATAAAGAGATGGGAACAGATGACCCATAAGAAACAGAGCTCAAAGCAACAATTATAAAAATGCTTAAGTAACTGAATGATAATTTCAACAGAGAGATAGCAAGCATTAAAGAAGACTTACCAACCATTATGAAGGACCAGAGAAAGATAATGACTACATTAACTGAAATGAAGAACAGAAAGAAGTCACTAAACTAGATAAAATAGAAGTGCAAAGCAGTGATTTGCAGGAAAAGCCAGCAGAAAATACTCAGCCAGAATAGTTGGAAAATTTTATATATATATATATATATATATATATATATATATATATATATATATATATATAAAATGAAGAGGGATTGAGATTCTTCTGGGACGATGTTAAACATGAGTATTCGAATCATAGGTCTACCAGAAGGGACAAAGGAAAAGCAAAGAATCAAGAAATTATTTGAAGAAATAATGATTGAAAATTTTCCTAACCTGGTGAAGGAAATAGACATACAAGCCCAGGAAGCACAGAGAATCCTAAACAAGATAAACTTATACAGGAACACACTGAGACACATCATAATTAAAATGGCAAAAGTAAAAGAAAAAGAGAAAATTCTAAAAACACCAAGAGAAATAAATGCAAGTAGTAACTTACAAAGCGACACTCATTCAACTCTTAGCTGATTTCCCAGCAGAAACTTACAGGCCAGGAGGGATTCGCAAAATATATTCAACATGATGAAAACCAAGGACCTACAAACCAAGAATAATGTACCCAGCAAGGCTAGCACTCAAAATTGAAGGGCAGACAAAGAGCTTCTCAGATAAGAAAAAGCTAAAGGAGTTCATCCCCACCAAACCAGTACTACAAGGAATGTTAGAGGGACTTGTTTAAGATGGGTGCAGGGATGAGAGACTGGGTAAAATAAGGGAAAGGGATGGAGAAATTTAGTTTGATTGTTAACATAAAATTGAAAGCAACAAAGAAACAAAACTCATGGATACACTCAGTAGTTAGTGGTTACCTGAGGTAAGTGGGGAGGGGTGGGGGAGAAGGGACAGGGACACAAATATATGGTGATGGAAAGAGAGCCGACTCTGTGTGGTGATCACATAATACAACACATGGGAGACATAATGTACAATTGTACACCTGAAACT
Source organism: Lyroderma lyra (assembly GCA_004026885.1). NCBI lineage: Eukaryota > Metazoa > Chordata > Mammalia > Chiroptera > Megadermatidae > Lyroderma > Lyroderma lyra. The sequence continues at coordinate 71,972 of PVJL010007316.1, read as the reverse complement.
TATGCAATTTTTACTAATCAATGTCACCCCAATAAATTTAAAAAATAAAATAAAAAACAGAAATCAGAATCAATTAAAGATTGTCCCTCTTTAAAAAAGAAGAAAAACAAAAATTTGAACTGTGCAGGTACATTTATAAGCCGATTTTAAAAAATACGTATGTAAACTACTGTACATGCTATTTTCCTTATGATTTTCTTAATAGCATTTTTTTCTCTAGCTTACTCTGCTATAAAAATATAGTATATAATACATAGGAGTGTGACTTACAAAATATGTGCTAATTGACTGTTATTAGTAAGGCTTCTGGTCAATGGTAGGCTATTAGTAAAGATTTGGGGAGTAAAAAGTTATATTTGGATTTTCAACTACTGGGGGTGGTTAGCACTTCTAACCTCGCACTGTTCAAGGGTGAACCATGTTTCATAATTAGCAGAGTAGTACTTGTATGTAATTTGTAAGTCATCATACATGGATGGGATGTACACAGATCAGTTTTGCTGATAGAAACCCATAGCCCCCAGGTCTAGCAACCACCCACACAGGCTCCTGTGCTCTCTCACGCCTGGCCTCTGCCTCTCTATGCCCTTTGCCTGGTTAGTGGGAGCCCACTGCCAGGGCACTAGAGTGGTTCCTGACCCCGAGGCTGGGCCTGGACCAACCCACCTTTCTGAGAGGACCATCATATCTTCATGTCACTGAAGAGGATTTGCAGATGGAAGCCCGGTCAAACCAACAGTATTCGTAGCACTGAGTGTTCTGTCTCTTCTGCTTTGCACAGATTGGTCCCCTATCCATTTGAGCTCTCACCTGCCCCCAGGTCTCACCTCCTGGCTTAGGGCCTGGCCCAGACCCTGAGCTCCATGAAGCTCTTTCTTCTGGATTCCTTTACCCACCTCCTGAGGTTTTCCGTTGGTTTCGGTTCTGAAGTCTGGACCACAGTCTCCTGTAAAGGTGGGTAGGGGTCTGCCTGCCCTCCCAGTTCCCCTCACACACTGGTCCTCAGCACCCCGGCTCTGGACTCACAGAAGGGCCGTCACACCAAAGACTAACAGGCTCTTCCTCGTCCTCAATTCCAAGATTGAGTTTACAGGGGGCTAAGCAGAAGGAAGCATGGGCTTGCTGACCGGAAGCACATTCTGTCCCATCGAAAATTCAGGGAAGGCCACCATGGGGGCTGTGCCGGGTCACGTTGGACACTGTGGTCAGAGCCAGCACTGCCAGTTGCCATCTCCTCCACCCCCTGGGCTTCCCCTGTGTGCTTCCCCTTCTGCCAGAATTTCCAAGCACCGCCTCGCTTGCTCTGAGCACACACACCTTGGAGTCACGGGCTTCCTGCAGCATTGGGACAACAGACTGCAGCCTGGGGACTTGCACTGGGATAACGAGCTCCATCAGACCTTTGTGAGATTCAAGTGGCCAAAAGCATGGGACAGTCTGACCATCTTTTGTGGGAGGGGCTAGTTTCCACATCACTTACCATTATGGACAGCCCGAGACAGGGACACCTGAAATCAGCCAAATTATCCACCCAGCAGCAAAGACACACCCATCTGCCCTCCTGGCACTGGCCACGGCAGTGCGGGGAGTCTCGGTGAAAGTGCCAGGGCCAGGGCAGAGCTCTTGCTGGGCCCTGACCCCTTCGGGAGGGCAGGCTGGCTCTCTGCTATCTAACTTCACGCTCATCTGGTAGCCCAACCAGTCTGGTGAATAAAGGCACTCATCATCCACCAAGAGCGCAAACCCAGCCCTCATCAGGTCGCCAGACATCTTGTTTCCCAAAGCTCCCGCCCCAGCCTCCTCAGCAGTGACCCGGCTCTCAGTTGCCCCAAGGTCTTCACACTGCTCACTTTGTTTTGTTGTACTTTTGTGTCCTGTTTCCCAGTTATTTTATGCATTAAGTTTGCCCGTCCCGATCATCCCAGTGCTTACTGCTCTGAGATTGCCTAGAGCGGGAATCAAAGTGGGCTGCGGGGGACTGCTCCACTGACATTTATTCTCTGTTTACTCCTTAGTTACATTTTTGCCTGTGTTTTATATTGTGCACAGCAGACATGTATGGAGATCATACTGGGGGTACACACTAACATTGACTTGGGGGATACTGTGAGGAATAAAAGATGGCCAGAAGGCCGCGGTTAGGCCCAGAGGAAGCCAGTGAATACCTGACGACTTGGATGGAACTCAACACGAGGGGCCCAGGACCCCCTCCCGCAGGTCCCAGAGCAGAAGCTTCGCCCACAGGGGCTGTGAGCAGGGCTTGGGCGGCCCCCTGCCTGGTCTCCATGAGCCAAACAGGAAGACTCTCTTTGCCTGACTGGAAAAACAGACACACAAGCTCCAGATACCAGCTCTGGACAATGAGCTTCTCCCTCCTTCCGGGCGGGGCCCGACACCCAAGTGTTTATCGGAGCCAGCCCATCATTCCCCACCTCCGGAGGGCGGCAGGAACAACGGCTCCATTTGTTCCATGCAAGCTGTGACCTGGCTAGAGAGGACCTGGGCAGGGAGCAGCATTCATTCTCCTCCTCCTAGATCAACAACTGCGTGTCACACACCCAACAAATCCAGGTGGGTGCTGTGGGGTAGGTACACACTGCAGAGGGCAAACACAGCTGGAGCCTTAGGTTAAATAAAATAGCCGGATTAGGAGGGTATAGAGAGGTTAACACACGCGCTTCTGGGCTGGACCACAGTCATCTTGGTCTCAGGCCCCACCAACACTTCCAATAGAAATTCTGGATTCTAAATCCAGCCACCAAATTGTGTCTCCGTGTCCTCAACTGGGAGGAGCAGGACAAGGTGACCTCATACTCCAGGGCTTGCACTTGCTACTCCATTCACAGAAGTGGCAGGACCTTGGCCACCTGACACAGAGGAAGTTAGCCCCAGGCCTGTACCCTTGCAGGGGCACCTGGGACGTAGAGGTGGGGATCAACCTGAGCCGGGGTGCCAGGTGTATCTGAAGGTCTGAACAGGACTTTTGTGGGGGTGGAGGGAGAAGGAGAACCAGCTCAGACTCCAGGTAAGAGGCTTGCCCATGCAAGCCACGAGGTGAAAACATGACAACCCTGTGCCTGCAGGTGCTGGCTGCTGCCAGGTGTCGGCACTGGGCAGAGCTGAGGGGGTGGGCACCGATCTTGGTGCCGGGCTTGAGCCCAGCCAGGAGGCCTGCCCCCTAGGGCCCATCATATCTATACTAAGGAAGACGGTCCTGGGATGCCAGGGCAACAGAGGGAGGGGACAGGTGAGGCAACAGGAAGACCCCTTAGGAGGGATGTCATGCACTCATTTAAAGCTGTTTTCCAAAATAAGTTTCATATCATAGGAAACATGGGGAAATTGTAGTACAAATGGTGTCTGGTCCACTCCCAGCTCTGCTGCACACACAAAGCCCAGTGGGAGGGGGTTCGGGGTCCTCAGCAATGATCCAGGGCTGGTTGCATTGTGGGTTCTTTTTTATTTTTACAACTTTCCAAAGTGGACGTGTTTCATTTTTTAAACCCCACTTATCTTTGCACTACAGAATGTAACTAAAAGGTGCTGAGAGGCTCAGCAAACTTGGCGATCTCCAGACGACACTTCTGATTACGTTGGGAAAGGAGGGAGGCGTGATCCTGGGAGGGGAGCGGGAGATTCTGCGGGAAGAGGATCAGAGCTCGATCCGGTTAAGGTCAGCCCAGAGCCATGTGAGGACAGGACAGAAACCGGTGCTGGGGATGTCTGAGGTGCACCTGAAGGAACGTCCTCATCTTGCCTCATTCTCGTGGGGTGTGCCCAAGACTGAAGAGGTTGTGGGCCATGACCGGCTGCGGCCTGAGAAATTGCCACCCCTCATGTCCAACACCAGCACACGAAGGATTCTCTGCCGCTCCCCATCCATCTCGGGTGACACACAGAGGGCGTTCTCACTCGCTCTGAGGCCCCCCACCTTCCCTCCTTGCAACCCTAGCAGGAAGTGAACCAGGCTATGATCTGAGCCGAGATGCCCCATGCCAGCTGGCCATGGGATCAGAATCAGCACCCTCCCCCCAACCAGCTGCTCGGCAGAGGAGTGGCCTGGTCCCAAGGGGAGCTGCTGGCATCTGGCCACAGCCCCAAAATGACCGAGAGGGAAGAAAGCGAAAAGTCTTGGTGGACAGAACGTTAGACCAATCAGGTGACCCGGGCTCGGAAAGTAACAACGGCAATGAGTACAATGCTAGTGGTTCCGGAGTCCTGGCTGCAGAGGGCTCTGTCCCAAGCTTCCCATGTCATTTTTGCCTCTATGCCTTCCAACGCACACTCAACAGGCAGTGCCTTACCGGCCCTGACTAAAGCTGAGAGCTGAGTGCCTGGGCCGAATCCTGCCTGGGCACCTCAGCGAGCTCGTCTGCAAGTGGGGCGATGGTGGCCGCTCACAGGGTTATGAGGATACAATTAACCTGGGATCAGGGCACAGTGCTGAGGGCCCAGGTGAGCCACCAAACGAAGCTATGTCCTGGTGAGGACGGAAGGAGCAGACACATGGATGAGATCCATATACGTCAGATGACATGATGTGAAATGGAGAAAAGATGAGACCAGGAAAGCTGACCAAGAATGGGAGCCGGGGCGGGGTCCCTGAGAGCTGACCTTGGGCAAATACCTGGGGGGGTCACAGCGGCCCTACATGTAATGTGTCATCATTATCATTTTACAGATGTAAGACTGAGTCCGTGCCTCAGCTCACAGTGAAGAAGGGGCCAACCCAGGATCTGAACCTTGCCTGCTGGCTCTGGAGCAACTTTCGAGGCACAGCTGGATCCATGCCAGCTGACCTGGGTCACAAGGTCCCTGAAGGGCCACCTGCACCTCTTGTGGGCTATGTGCAGGGTGAGGAGGCACCAGACCTCAGGCCCCTCATAGAGGCAGTCGCGAGGAGAGGGTGGGCACCCCAGAGAACAAGGAACGTTCTGTGTTTACCGCACAACCTTCCCTGAGATGGCAGCTGCTGCAGTGGGTCTCACCCAAGGAATCAGCCAGCAGGGCTAGGGGGTCCATCAGTCACTGAACAAGGCCTTACCCATGTCCCTGGCCAGCAGGATTGGACGAGTGGGCTTGCCAAAGGTGAATAAAACGTCTTAAATATTTGTTTAAAATGTCTCTGCCCCTCACACGCTTTTACAAGTGCAGCTTAGAGACTCACAGTGAGAACCCCCTCGGGCCTCCTGGGCAAGACCAGCTGTCTGCACCATCGCGCTGCCACCCCACAAACCCTTCCAGCCCAGAAACGCACTTGATTCTCGGTGTCCACTGCCAGCATGCTCGTGTGCCCTCCATTTATCAGGGGGAAAACGGTGGGGGAGAGCTGGTTTGCTCACCAGGGAACGGGTACAAAGTTCTGAGGATGTGTCTCAGTGCCAGGCCTGGTGGTTAGTCTTCTGTACCCCACGGCAGGCAGACAGACGCCCCGATTTCAAAGTATTCCCTCTAGACTCCCTAGAATCCCTGTAGTTGATTCTATTTTGGGTCAGAGTTCTTGTTTTGCCCTACCCCCGATCCCCACGCCAAGTTTATATTTCCTCTTCCTCTCGCTGCATTGCATTCCTTTGGTCAACCATTAATTGTATTTTTCTTCACAGACCTGATTCAACCCTTTAAAGACCCTAGACTTCTTGGTCCATATTGTTGTAACCAGGCCGGCTTATCTTTCCTGGGGAGCCGAAGCTTGCTTTCCCCTATCAGTGATAACAGAACATGCTAGATAACTAGCAAGTACTAATAGCAAATGCTATTCTGACACTTAGGTACACAGAGTGGGGGATCTCACCACACCTGAGCTCCAGGAGAATACTGCCATCAGAAGGCATCATCTCACACCCCCATCCTGCGTGTGTAGGGCCCCACTGCAGACCCCCACTGAGAAGTGACTCCACTTCCAAGACTGAAGGCATTCTAAGGAATTATCTCATCTAGAATATCCAGGAAAGGTTTCTTCAAGTTGGTTATGGTCTCTTCATCTTGGAAAGGTTTTCTTTTATTCCAGAACGTTTCAAAGGCTCAACTTTTGCTTTCAGATAAATCTGAGGTGCAAAGTAGCCAGAAGCGCAGATGGAAATGCAGCTCAGGGTAGAGCTGGTCATCGGTCTCCAGGAGGTCGAAGGTTCCCTTGGTTTCCCAAAGCAGGTAATGGACACACTAAAAGCAGGCAACAGAGCAGTAGCTTCCAAACAGCCAGTCAATTGTCTTTTTTTAAATCCAGCTTTTACTTGGAGATAATTGTGGACTCACACATGCTTGTGGGAAATAATGCAGAGATCCTGTGGGTCTAGTTTCCTTAGTGGCAACATCTTGCCAAACTATAACACATCTTTAAGGCATACACATGTTGTTCTTTTATGACCAGCCCCTCGTCCCTCCAAGCCCCATCATTTTTTTTTAAATGAAGTAATGTTTATTTTGTTGGTGCTGAATTTTATGTGTATTTTTATGTCAAAGGGAAAATCAGAGTCAAGCAAGCTGCTGATGCCTCCAGCATTCTCCATCATCCCTATTCACCTTCAGTTTCAAGTAACGTGGGGGAGTCCAGCCTTGTGGCTTCCCTGGGCCACACTGAAAGAAGAACTGTCTTGGGCCACACATAAAATATACTAACACTAACGATAGCTGATGAGCCAAAAATAAAATAAATCACACATGCAAAAAACTCATAAGTTTTAAGAAAGTTTACAAATATGTGTTGGGCCACATTCAAAGCCATCCTGGGCCACGTGCGGCCCGCGGGCCACGGGTTGGACAAGTTTGAAGTAAGATAAATACCGTACTCAGCCAAACAAACACATCCTCTGAATCGAAGCAATTTCCAATGTATTTGTGACATCACGCATGAGGCTGAGCTTTTACGTGTTCAGACCTGCATTCCAGCTCTCACAGACACCGCCGGTTCTAAAATGGGTTCTATCTCCCGATCTCCTTCTCAGGTGTCTCTATCAATGGCACTGCCACTCTACCACCCAAATCCCCAGCCAGGTGATTTCTCCCTCCTTCCCCCTATAAAACACAACCAACTCTGTCCTCTTCCCCTGAAGTCTCTCCAGTCACCCCCCCCCACCCCCCCACCCTTCTTCTGCTAGCACTGTAGCTCAGAACCTCATGATCTGTGACCTGGACCGTTCCAGCAGGTTCTAAGTAACTGCTTCCCCACCTCTAGTCTTTCCCTACCTCCACACCATTTTCACATGTCTTTGCCAAAAAAGAAGTT
>PVJL010007316.1:0-64650 GCA_004026885.1 Lyroderma lyra | reverse complement strand
CACTTGGTACCATGTTCATGTTAACACGTACGTTCCTTTACCTGGGATGTCCCACCCTACTGTCTCTGGGTCACCCCTCCTATATCATACTGGAACCACCAGAGACCAAGCCTCTCCAGGACCAGGAGCTGCCCTGACCCTTCTTCACCTTTGTGGGACCTGAGCTCAGTCATGATGCTCAGTGCACATGGGTGAAGAAGGAGCCATGGCTGCCCTGGGAGTGCTCTGGGATTTGCCCTGGGACCAAGCCCTGTGCAGAGATAAACACCAGCTGCTGGCAGAACGCATTTTCTTTTACCTTATTCAGAGGTCAAATATAATTTAAAAACCATGCTTTTACAATCAGAATATAAGTAAACTTTTTGGTGTTTCAGGTGTTATGCTGATTTATAATGAATATAGTAGATGTCCTAAATAATAATAATAATAATAAATTGATTAATGGAGTAGCTGTGAATTGTTAAAGAGAGGGGTAAATTAAGTGAGTGCCATGTCCCCACCCCCTCCAAGATAACCAAACTAGAACATTCTGTAAAATTTTCACAAAGAAGGAGTTCTCATTGATAAACTATCTTCCACCTCATTATCCAGCTGTCTCAGCTAACTACCCTCAAAAGACCAAGTCTCCACCATTAACACAGTTGTGCTTATATCCCAAATCTACCATGAGGGAGAAGCTCTCCACCACTAACAGAGGCCCAGAAAGAGCAGCTGGAGTGTGCCCCAAACCCTTGGTGGCTCTATCTGTCTGGAGCCTGACTGCCTGCGTGCCTGCCATCCTTGGGACAGACAACTTAGGGTGTTGCCATATTTGGCTTGCATCATTCAACAGCTCAGGTTAGGCATATGCCTAAGTACACATTGGTTCCTATTAATAAAAAGGTAATACTTCCTTGTAAGGAATTATTTTAAATACAATGAGAAGATTACTAAGGAGTGCACAAAAAAGGGAACTTTTAACAAGAAATGGTACTCATGCCTGAAATCCCACACACAGGCCAAGCACTGTCGAGTGGGCATGTGGTTGAGACTAGAACAAACCAAATCCTGACTTAAAATAAGCTATTTCTGGTAACTTTTAAGACATGAGGCGGTCTCCTGACTCTGGAATTCATAGCATCCCTCACAGGACATGGAGGGCAGCCTGCTCCAACTCCAGGTCGGATGCAGCTGGAAGTCTGGGCACGAAGAGCAAAAATCTAATGAATGTTTTAAAATGCAATTTTCAATTGTATTCTAAGCTGTCACAGTTAGGATTACTTTTTCACCTAATCCATTTACAAAATCTGATAGGTTTTGGGAATGCTTAACAACTTCTGATAGAATTTCCAACATTCTAATGAAATTGTGCTTTAAGAAATTCTGCTCCCCCACCCCCACCCCTACAGAATGAGTAACACAACTGGAAAAAGTGGTTGAAAAAATACCCTCCTCCACCAAATCGGGAATTAGATGCGGAACAAAATTAACTGAAGAAGAAGGCAGGGTGGCTAGCTTTCTTAGGGGTGTGTTTAAGGAAGTTCCAGGCACAGTTCAGACTGTGCATCATGGAGCAAACACACCTCCAGCTCAGGTCTCTGCAAGACAGCAGCACACCCCACTCTGTGGTCAGCCACAGGTAGGATGGACGCAGGTGCCACACCTTGTTTATTGTCAACTGGCTGCCAGGGGTCACTTTTCAGAGGGCTTCTAAAGCTCTGTTTCAGGTCAGGCAGCTCATCCCACCGATCTCTCTTCCAGAATTTGATTAGTATCTTAGACAGGCTCCGCTAGCCCAGTTGTTGTCCATCCCAACTGCTCACAAAGAACATAGATTGATGTCTCTCCTGCACTGTGCATGGGCTTGGCATACAGTAGACTCTCGGCACCTGCTTCTTAATGAAGGAGGAAGGGAGGGAGGAAGGAAGGAAGGGAGGAAGGCACTTCTTGGGTCCTGGAAATCTTTTGTCAATTCATTTTTTTAATCCTAATACAGAAAAGTTTATTTTTCTGAACATGTGTTCCTCTATCGTCCTCATGTAGCATACTCTGATCACCTTTTTCAGATGAGCTTAGAAAATAAATTTTTACTTGCACGAGTAGACATATTTCACACACATTTTGAATGAAATTGCACAGGGAGTATGTCAGCCTGTTGCTTCCTGCCTCATCTAGTCTGGTAGTGTGTTTTTCACATTTCCTAAGGTTCCATATACAGGATTTATATTCGTTTGATTTAACATGCCATTTACTTTTTTGTTCTTAAAAAACATTCTCTAGAAATGTAGACAAGTAGTTTTCCTGAACTCAACCTTTCTAATGTTGCAGGATTTAGAATAAAAATTCCACAACAGGTTTTTAAACTAGTGCTGGCAAACACATTTTATAAATCCTAGTGGTTTTTCAACCTAAGACAGTGACAACAAAGGGCTCTGCTGTTCAGGGCTCTGCGGTACATGCTGTTTTCAGGATGCACAGGGTTGCCTACAGATCTGAACCATGATAAGATTGATAAATTAAAAGGAAAACATTACTGAACTATGAATGCCTTTGCATCTCATACAAAGCTTACAAGAAAGGATCCCAGATGGTGAGCTTTATCTCCTGCCCTACGTAGCATGTCCAATGAGGGTCTTCGTGGAGCCACCTGCCGATCACAGTGTGTGGCACACGCGCCAGCAAAGCCATCTACACACGGAGCGGTACGCACACCTGTTCGAGGCTCAGAGAGAGGAGCGGGTCCAACTCCTGCTCCGACACACCAACCACATGCAAACACGGGGCTTTCACTGCTGCTTTTTTCTTACCCTTTCATATGTTTTACATACACATTTTTATAATAGCAGCACTGGACCCCAGAGGTACATAAACCTTTTCTGCTTACCATGTAACATTAGGGGAAAAATGCAGTAGATAAAGAAGGCAAAAAGTACCATGTATCTTGGTCAGAAGCAGCCATACCCACACAACAAACAGCATATGTGCTGTCAGATGTTACTCATATTTCCTCTGAACCAAAACAAACTAGGCAGTGCCAATAGCAGCCCTGAAGTGACTGCTCAGCCTGGAGACGAACCGTGCACACCTTCCTAAGAGGAAGCTTCCCACCCTCAATTCATTTCCCTGAAATTTTCTTCTAGGCACACACTCTTCTAGCAGAGCAATCAGCCTACACCCGGCCCTGTTTATCTTCTCTGAGAAACACAGACACATCGCCCGCAGCCAGATTTCAATTAATTGTGGAGAGGCCTCATAGTTGGGCGTGCTCTGCCCCCCTACGCTTTGGCATCTCTCGGAGACCAGTTATCAGGACGATGACGACAACACGGCAATCCGGTTAGGGCTCCTTACGTCTGCGTCAGACGTCACCGTCATGGCACACTCGTCTACATCTATATCCTTAATACAACCTCCATGGCATCACCTTAAAGTCCAGTTCTAACAAGCACCTGCATGTGAGCGACAGTCCGACGTCAGGCTCCGAGGCGCCTACCTGCTGCCGCCGAGAGCACGCTGCCCCGGCCCGCGCCTGCCCTCCGGACAGTGGCCGCGCTCTCTGAGACTCGGGGCTCGAGCCGTGAGGTTTCACGAGGTCGTTTCACTTCCCGTTTTGCTACTCTGACTCAATTTTAATTTACCAATCATGTATTTTTAGTCAAAGTGGGGGAAAGGGGCGCCCAGCCTGTGCCTCCTAGTCTTGTGGCAGCTGTTCTCTGTTGGATTTCCCTGTCACATGCACAGTGGTTCTGAAGGAACCAGGAGGGGATTTTGACATTGAGTGACAAGAAAAGAAGAAAAAGACTGAGAATCAAAAGAGAAACTGCGTTGCCCAGTGTTAACTTCGTGCTGGGTGGGCTTGGGGGAATGCTGGGCCATGTCCTGGGCAGCTCATGCACCACCCTGGGGGGGGGGGGCAGCATCTGCCCCTTGGTGCAGGAGGGACCACATCCAGGGTAGACATAAGCGTTCCTAGAAAGTGCTGGAAGGGATGGGCAGAGAGACACATCCTTCAAAGACTCTCTCCACCCAGGCCAGATGCACATCAGAGACCCTGGAGCCCCACACACAAACCAGTGGGTCCCTCTATTGGGCAGTACCGTACCATCCCCATGGTCCCGTGGGAAGGGTGGGGGCTGTGGCCCGGAGAGATGGTCTGGTAGGAGCAAATCCACCGGTGTCCAGACGACACCTGAGCATCTATCTGTACACCAAAACAAAAGGCAAGGCCACCGACGGCTCTTCCTGACTTGTGACCAAAAGTGCCTAAGACCACTGTGGCCACGGGTCCTGATTCGCATAAACAGACTGTTCTTGGCTCTCATTTGTGAGGAGAGAGCAAGAGACAGTCAACCTGTGGAAAGGTCTTTTCCAGTGGCCCCACGGCTTATTTTCTTGGTAAAACATAAACTGAGACCCTGGCCACAAGCACTTCCTACCAGTCACGGAGCCCCACAGCGTCCCTGAGAGGACCCACGAAGGCACGAGCATGAGGACGCACGTGAGTGCCCCAGAGGGACGTGGCCTCCGAGAGCCAAGGACTCACCCTCGGCAACAGAAAGCAGCCAGGAGCACCACTCAGAATAGATGTAGTAGCTTTTCATCTCAGACACGGAGATTCTGGTGGCCTTTCCGTCCCCCATGGCTGGCGCGCACAGAGGGAGACAGCCTCCCCGTCGGTCCTGCTGCCCTCCACGGTTACCCATTAGCCCTCTTCCACTGAACTTTGCTCCCTAAGATGTGCATGAGGGACCAGCTGACTTTTTACTTTCGTTTCCACCCATGAACTAGGATGAGGAGTTAGAAGGCGACTGCTCTCCTGCAGGCCATCTGCTCACTCCGCCCTGCACAGTCACACACGGACTCCAGGCCGGCTGGCCAGGTGCTGCATGGCTGAAGGAGAAAGGAATGTCTGGGCTGTCCTGGGCTCACTTCAAGGCACAAGGGACAGCGGTGCTGGCATGGCCTCCCTTTGCGCACATAACAGGACGCCGAACACAGCTGTGTTGCACGCTGCCTGGGGAGAGAAGCGTGCTCGCTAGAACGTTCCCTCAGGCAATGCGGTCTGGAATGGCTCCGGTCACTAGCTTCTTCCATCTGATAAAGTCCGATTCTCTAGACACAGGTGAGTGGTGAGAACAAACAGAGGCGGAGCCCGTATTTGTTTAAAGGAAGGTGAGCGCAGCGGAGGGGGAGGCACCGTATTCCAAAGCCCCTCTCGTTCCCAGCTTTCCATTCAAGGTCTGTGTGTTTCTAACAGGGTTGGGGGTAAAGCATGTGACCCCACCCTCTTTCAGAGCCCAGAAGACTCTTGAGCCCCCTCATACCAAGTTGCAGCTGCTCCTTCCCTGCCCACCACGCAGTCTGGGCTCCATGGGGACAGTGGGAAAGGATTCCCCTCACTCTGTGCTCAGAGACCAAGGCATTGGACCGACGCCAAAGGCCCCAAGCAGCAGGTACCCAGTGATATGCCCTATGTCACACCGGAGTCCAGGTTGCTTAGACAATGGGGTTGCTGCAGCCCCAGTGCTCCTTGAGGCTGAGACCCCCCCAAAGCCCAGACACCTCAGCCCCCCAGCTCTGTGTCTTCTTCCATTCTGAGCCAAGCTCTCCCCAAGAGAGCCTAAGGAATAGGGAATTCGGGTTAGGAAGCCAGAAGCGGTGACTTGCACTAGGTTGCCTGAAATGTTTAAAAAATAAAAACAAATAATAATAATCATCAGATTTCTTCAGTCCATGAAACCTCCTTACAGACAAGTTGACCACAGCCCCTAAGGAACTCTCTTAACCCAAGTATTGCTCCTCTAAATAAGTGTACTTCAAATAAAACAGCACACTCTCTTCTTATCTTCTCGGGCCTCACCAACTCCTCTGGTGTTCCACAAAGTAGAAAGAACAACAACTGTGAGGACCCTCTGCTTTCTGCAGCTCCTGACGAGATGAGAACCAGGTCTGCAGACACACGTGCTGTTATGGGCAAGACTCAACGGGTCCAACGGCCAAGTGTCAACTCTATTTTCCCACATGCCTGTGCTCACTAAAAGCCACTGAAAGGAAACCTGGGGCTTCTCCTCTAGCATCCTCACCTCTCACTTCAGGCCTCGGCACAGACCACAGGGAGCATCAGCTCCCCAGCCTGTGATCTGGCATTGAAAGCAGGCCGTGTGATACACGGTCCAACTTGGCACAGAGAGCGGCTCGGTTCGCTAAGCTGCTGGTTGGATCCCCACCTTCAGCAGTCAGCTGTTCTGGAACAGGCAGAGGAGCCCAAGCAAATGCTAGAACCACGCTATTGTCCTGGCCTACTTTGGAAATGGCCTCACCAAAATTCAGTATATCTTTTTTTGTGTGTGTGTGTGGGGGGGTGGTTTCCTGGCTGGGAATCGAACCCAGGCCGCGGCATTGACAGCACCGAAGCCTTAGCCACTGCACCACCAGGGAACCCCTCACCAAAATTTAGTGTTGTGATTTCAACATTTTCCGGCACCTTGATTTCCCAAAAGAAAGGACACATTCCAAAGATGTCACCCACTGAGTGATCCAAAATTTCCAGTGCACACAACTGAGCTATTGTTTTCCTCCAGAATTCCTTCCAAAAGAACTTTGTCTTTTGCATGTGACCTTGTATCCACTTTTTCTTTTTACATAGCCACCAGGAAGCTCAAAAAGAAATTTGCTCACTTGCAGTGGTCAATTCACTCAGTTGCCTCAAATGTATTTATTTGCTTCTTTTAATTAATTCTGGTTCTGTTTAAAATTGTCCTCGCCAGCTGGAGATGTGTTTTTAAAAAGAGAATTTTTCAGTGCTATGTAAAACAACCCATTATCTTGGCTTGTTGAAACAGTTCCAAATGTAGCAGGGCAGAAAAGCACAGTGTGGATGCCCTCCCTGTGCATCTGAGCACCGTGTAGGTACTGTGCTATTCCTGAAAGTGTGGCAGCTCCTTGCAGGACAGATCAGATGTACATTCAGTGGGTTATCCCCAACTGCCACTTCATTAACTGATACCACCTCCATTTCTGGTTATCAAAGAAAACTACAATCTTGCAACTGTACTTTCTCCATGTCCCCTGCTTGACGTGGAAAGTGTGACTTTTGGGTTCTCTTCTAACCTGAAGATGCTTCTTTCCATGTTCAACCCAAGGAAATGGGCTGGTGTGCCTGGGGAGGCCTGTCCACGGGGACCCAGAAGCTTGCTTGACCCAGACACGCATGTACAGACAGGTTCTTAAGGAAGGAACCAGGGTAAAGTCACAGGCAGGAAGGAAAGCTGAGGCTGAACTGCTTCTCTGGGAGCAAGGAAAAGGTAAGAGCAGACCCCTGAGAGCTTGGTCACCGCTCCTGCAGGTCGCGGGGACTTAGCTGGGAAGGGCCAGGCTGCACTCGTACAAGGAGGTTAGGGCTGGGCGGTGCAGGGAGGTCGAGAGGGCTCAAGAGGGCTGCAGGGAGCCACGCTGACCCAGGGCCTCAAGTGTCACAAAGCACTTACTTGCCCATGGCCCACACTGGGCCCTGATCACCAACAGGCAGAGCAACAGCAATAAAGGCACCTAATAAGTACTAACAAGTGAAAGAAGAGCCGCAAGTCCGACGGCACCCTGCCCATCCCTCACCGCTGGAGAAGCTCAGCAATGACCCCAGCACTGCCAGCTCCCACCTCACAGTGAGGGGACACCTTGGGGATCTTCATCTCAGGGAGAGGATGCTCTGGGGGCCCCTACGTCCCGCAGGGTGACACCCCTGGCATACTATATCCACTTGCCCAGGCCACACGGCTGGCGAGTAGGAGGCAGGCTCAGGTAACCGCCTGCCCGAGCGTGGCCCCCTTCGCTGACGTCCAGCTGCAGCGAAAGACAGGAGCAGGGACGCTGGGGCAGGATGCGAGCTGGCCCCACCCCAGTCCCCCAGCCACAGGATGCCCGGGCAGGCAGAAAGGGTGCAGCACACAAGCCTCCCCTGCCGAGTGCATTCCCTTTGCAATGTGCTGTCCTCGTGTCTGCCCCACGGTCACCCAACCAAAGCAGATTCCTCAGAACTAAAAGGCAAGTAAATCAGATAAAACTGGATCCGAAGTCTGGCTCCGGCAAAAACTGCCCAATGCTTCATTTCTGACCTTGCGAAAGTCTTGCAAGTGGAACTCATTTTCAGTGAAAGAAATAATATACAGGGAAGTGCCCACCTACAAAGGGGATCCCTGGGGCCTGCCCCTAGGTGCCCTATGGACGCTGCCACCCTATCCGGCCTCACCGGGTTGTGGGCGCCTCGAAGTCCCCCGGCGCCTCCGAGTCAGCAACCAGAATCGACGCTGGGGGCTCCCTGTGGACCCCAGTGGTGCTCCCCTCTCGGCCATCACGCTGTCTTTCCAGCAGGACACCCGGCAGCAGCAGTGGAGGCTTTGATTCTTCAGGGTGGGCTCGTGCAACGGTCCAATGCAGCCCCTGTGTCAGAGCAACAAGGTTTCCACGACTCTGCAGGCACTGAGGACATGGGCAAGGGCACCCGGGTGCCGCTCTGCACGCCGAGCTGGGCACACGACCTCTGGTGACCTTGGGTTTACCAAGTCCGGAGAAAGAACAGCAGAGCGTCCGGTCCGTTCCCAGAGCCCCCGGCCTCCAACTCCTGACTCCTGACCGCCCGCACCGACAGTCCACGCGGGCAGCTCGGAACTGCACTCGCCCTGGGCCGGCCTTCTGCCACCTGCAAGGAGCCAGGTCGCAGAGGGGAACTCAGGCGCTTGCCTGCCCTCCACACCTTGCTGGACAGGCAGGGGCAGAGAATGCCTGTGACATCAGGGAAAGGCTCCAGTGGAGTGGGGGCAAGGCCTCACCCTGCCAATCTATTTGCAAGCTCTGGGCGTTTCCTTCCTTAGAAAGGGGGGCTTGTGCTCACTGGAGCTTCTAATGTCAAGGAGCTGCTCTGACTGCCCAAGCCAAAAACACCTTCCCAGCTAAGGAAGTCTCAAGTTCAAGCAAACAACTAACTACAAGGCGGGAGGAAGGGAGAGGAAGTGGCCCAGGCTTTCTTGAAATAAACTGGAAGTTTCGCCGTCTGTTACTCCTGTCTGCTGTCCAGCTTGGGGAAAAGGAAATGATAACGCTGCTTTGCTTGGCAAGCCGACACTTCCCACAGAGAGAACCCACGCCGGGCCCAAAGGCTCCAGGCCCTGGTGCCTGTGACATTCAGGACTGCCCAGTGACAGCCCGGGCTGCTCCTCTGGCCCCGAAGCTGCCGCGTGCCAGCTGCACGCTGGGCACACTCTGGTATTTGAGATCCCCACCTGGAACTCACTAGGCAGTCCCTTTCAGTGCCTATGCTGAAGGTCACAGAGTAAGAGAGTGACAGGGCTAGCACGCAGGTCCACCTGAAAG
Organism: Lyroderma lyra; assembly: GCA_004026885.1. Taxonomy (NCBI): domain Eukaryota; kingdom Metazoa; phylum Chordata; class Mammalia; order Chiroptera; family Megadermatidae; genus Lyroderma; species Lyroderma lyra. The sequence continues at coordinate 55,305 of PVJL010007316.1, read as the reverse complement.
ACCACACTTTACGCCCATGTGCCGAGGTCACCCTTTCACAAGCCAATATGATTAGTTAGAGCAATCATCTCTAACTAATGAGCAAGATGATGTACTTATTTAATTTTGGTCTTTCAGGGCACACCCCTCTTCCCAGGACTGCTCATAGGCTGAGGGGACCCTGCTAGACTGACGTGTCCTCCTGGCTGAAGACTGTGAAACCAAGGGGACAGTCGTAGTCCCGGGAATGTGCACTTCTTCAGCCCCCAAGAGGCAGTGGCTCTAGTTTTCAGCTCTCCACAGAAGTGACCTCACCCAGAGCTTTCCTTGCGTATGGAGATTTGCACTTCCAAGCACTAAAGGTGTCAAAGGAGTGAGAGAGGGCTGGAGGAGCAGGTGCTGGCCCTCTCTCCTCTATTCAGTCACGACCGTCCATACCTACCTGTTACCTGCAGGTACAGCAAACTGGCCTCTGAGACCACCCCCAAGACTCGGGGACTGAAGCTAGCTAGCTCCCTGTGCTGCATCTGTAAGAACCTACAAAAGGAAAACCATGCACAGTCTGGAAAGTCACTGTCAACGCTTCCTTGTCCCAGAAGCAGAGGAAAACTGTGACAGAGAGTCAAAGCATTAGGAGCCAGTGCTGTCAGGCACTTGAGGTTTCAGTTCTGCTCCTTACTCTGGCTTCCAAGCAGAGGCCAGTCCCAACACATAATCAGGAGGAAACAGATGGTGCCTTTGATGTGGCATGTCCAGGACAAGTCCTCTTCCCATGACCAGGAACCGAACCTGCAACTTAATTCAGTCCACAGAGCCCCAGGAAAAGACACGCGGAAACACGCCTGCTACGTGTCCACAGAAGCAGCCTGCCACTAGCTGATTACTAATAACAACAAGCCGTCCGCCGTGCACTGCCTCTGAGGTTGGCACTGAACTTCTCTCTGTGTGCCCTTCCCTTCCCCTCCATGAGTGTTTAGATATGCAGAGATAACTGTGAAAATGTGGAATGTCAGGACTGTTCGCTGAGCAGCTAGTAAGGCAGCACGCACACATGTGCACACAGGCAGACGGTTTCTTATGAGTATAATGTGTTCTTTCCATCAGATAGGTCTGGGTTAACCCAATTTCCCTTAAGGCTCCATTAATAAACATGTCTTAAAGATGTGACTATTAAAACCTTTCCCATAAGTCAGTTCTGAGATATGAACCTCACTCACAATCTGTTAGTTTTTCCTCTCATATGCTTACAGCCTCTGGGCTTGGTAAACATCTTGAAAACTCTATGGGATTTCCCGGCAGTCAGTGGGCATGTCCTCCTCCAAGCTGCCCGAGAGCTCCCTGGCGAAGAAATTACAACCAGCGCCTGGGATGCAGGTCCTCCCTCACACGGTGCCGTCCTGCCCCACGTGTGCTGAGTGAGGCTTGGGAAGCTGAAGGAATCAGGCACTTGAGCAGCAGACTGGCTCCTTTTTATCCCAAGAGTATATTTTGTATGATATGGCCTCGAGCTATTGTTAATTTTCTATCAATAAATGGCATGATTTTTGGCAGTAAAAGAGTCTTGAATTAGTCATGTCAGGGAGGCGAGGAGTTATTTAGTGCAGTCCTAAACTGGATGAGATGCTGGGTAACTGAAAATTCAATTCTTCTGGGGCTGACACAGGCCAGGGAGCAGCTGAACCACTGCATTTGAAGCTGCTGGCCATGCCCGAGGGCTCAGGGACACAAAAGCAATCTCTTCCTTCCCCAAAACTCATGCACAGAAAACAGCACGCGGTGCACACACTCAATGGCGTTCCATGAGGCCGGCGCGTGGGTGCAGCCCACCAGCACCCAAGGGGGCCCGCCCCCGCCGCTCAGAACCCTTGTTGCTTTATCCCTTCCCTGGGTGTGTCGCTGGGCCTGGGGCCTGGTGGCCCTGCCCACTGTGCACAGATGGTTTGTCCTTGCCATCTAGGCTCTCCCAAGTCTGGTAAGCCGAGGCCCACAGATAGCCACCCGCCGGGGAACCCTCCTGGATATCAGTGCCGGGTACCAGCCCTTTCACCCAGCACTGCGCTCAGCTCTAACCTCACAGCCTTACCTGACAACGGTTCCTGAGGGAGCCTCACTGCCAGTCACTCCTAAATTGTTCAATGTTTAATAGGGAGCTTTGAGTCAAGATGCTTCTTGTCATTTTTAATGACAACATCTTCCCTCTAACAGAGATGGACAGCTCTGGGGGCTGGGCAATGGAGGTAATCTGTAAGACACCCAGTAGTTCCAAAACTCTGAAGCCTCTGAATAAACCATCAACGGAGAAACAGGTCTTTATAGAGTCTGGAACTGGTTACTCTTCAAAATGAACTTTTTAAATGATATGCTTACTTTTTTTTTAAGATAAAGGATACGTCACAACTGACCCATCACAACAAACTCTAGAGATCATGCCCAAGTCATATGCATGACGTAGCAATCTATTGAAACACAGATAACAAAGGGCATGCTGGTTTAGGTCCTGTCTCAGCTGTGTTTGCACTAACCTTTTCAAGATACAGATTGGGACACGGCTGGGCCCAATTTTAAGTGAAGTTTTTCCCTGCACTAGGAATAAACGTGCAGCACGTGAAATGTTTTCGCTTCTACTTTCCATGTGAGGTTCTAGCACTAGTGAAGTTAAGCAATGGCTTGTACCTGGAGATTGTTCCAGATCCAGGCAGAACCTCACTGTCACAGTCCATCGGGGAGGACCTGCCGTGGCTGGCTGGCCTCGCCTTGGTTGGGGTGGCACAGAGCAGACGCGCCCTAAGTGTCCGGTGAGGAAATGAATGAATGTGTCCCTATTTATGAGCAATCCTGCAAACACTAAGGATTGGGTTTCAGAAGAAAAACTGAAAATTTTAGTCCTTTCAGAACTGATGGAGGCATAAAATTATAAAACTGATAAATCATGGAGATCTAATGCATTCCACAAGTTTAATTTCTTATCATTTAAATATCAAATGACATGTTTTCCCTTCTTAAGGATTCAGAAGTCAAAACAGTTAAAAAACATTGTCTTTAAAGACAAAGCATTCTTACAAAAGTAAAGTCATATTTGGGGCATTAGTTCACCATCCCTAAAATCTGCTAAAATGTCATCAGTGACACTTAATACTAGTTCTTTCCGGGGCGGCCTGTGTTCAATTCCCAGCCAGGGAACTACCCACATAAAAAAATAATAATAATAAAATAAAAATAAATAAATAAAAAGGAGTCATTTCTATGAAAATCGAGTTAAAAAAAGCTAAAAAATACTACTTCTTTCCTTTGGTGAATTAAGTGCCACAGTCACGTGGCATGATTATAATGATGAGAACATGGTTTTCATGCTTTGGGGACTGGATTCATTTCTTTAATACTGTTAATAGTGAAATAAAACAAACAACAAGAACATTTGCTGAAACTCCAAATTAGATATACAAAAACCTTTTAATCTCTAAAATTAAGAAAGGACATCAATTCTTTTATATAGTCAAACCCGCAACATAAAATTTTCTCCGAAGTCTCCTCCCCAAAGGTTGACTTCCTCTCAGTGGTTGTGCATCTTTTGGGATTTAAGCTGGGACCAAGGCTCCTCTGAGGGACAGGAGAAAGCACTGTACTTTGGAACTCCTTCCTAATGGGCTGCGTGCTGAGGCGCAGAGCCACGGGTGTCCTCGGCGTGATGCCGGAGCGCTGCCCCCGAGAATCCCTTCTAGAGAGGACGGCCCTAACGCGGCCCTTCCTCTCCAGCCCGCATGCTCTCAGACACGTCCTCTTTCTTCTCACTTGCCTGGAAAACCCCCACGTGGTGCGTTACTGGGATTGTTGATCAAACAGTGTAGTTGATATTATTTAATACTAATAACAGCAGCGACGTGCTGAGTGCAGGAGCCAAGCCCTCGCTAAACGTGTGCCCATGCGACAAAGGCATCCAAAAGCCTTTGCCAAGAGCTTCCTGTCTGCGGGCAGCTCTCAGCTCTTTTCCTATGAATTGAAGTCACTTGTGCTTCACATCAACCCTATGAGGTAGGTGCTCTCATGGACCCACCTTACAGATGGGGAAACTGAGGCACCATATGCCAACAAATGGCAGAGCTGGGATTCGAATCCAAGATTATGGCTCCAGTCAGTGGTTTCAGCATTTACCTAACATTCAGACTTGCTCTCTGTGGTGGTGCCATTATGAGCCCCCAAAACGGAAAACCTCCTTCACATGCCATCTAAATGGTACTGTATATTTTACCTTCAGCCCTTAATTAGAATTTATATTTAGACAACTAGATCTTTTGTATGTGTATCAGACAACCGCAATGGCTTGTAACATTTGCAAAGATAAAACAAATGTTTCTTTCTCCAAAACCAGAGGTATAAAAATGAATGTGACCAGATAATTCCTTAGTTGATCAGAAATACAGAAATGTGAAAATACCATTTATAACAGTACAAACCCAACTTCTAGGATTAATGATATGTACTTACATAGAGATGGGAATTCTGGAGAAGAGATGGGTTTAGATAGACAGAAAGAGCTTCCAACCATGGCTATCCCCACGTGTGGGCACCGGCGGAAGCAAGCAGGTACACGACAGGCAGCCTAAATCGTGAATCCATGGACCCTACGGAATGGTTAAAATTCTTCTCTTCTAGGGAAAACGTGTTCATCAAGGATAGTGCCCATTTCACAAGGAGCTGAGGCATGGAAAGCTTTTTGTTCCAATATTTATTCATTGTTATTGATTATAACAAAATAAGGGTCTCTCAGGTCATGTTCATTTGTATTTACTAATCCCTAAAAGTTTGATTCTGGGGAGACTTCTTGGTTATTAAGCTGGTGCAGGTGACCAACAGCAAAGCTTCTCTCACCAGGAACATCTGCCAAAGGAGCTGCTAAGAACACATGGACGGAGCGAAGACTGGCACAAACCTGCCACCCTGAATGGTCTTTGTAGATGCAGCATTCCATGGTTCCTGAGGGGAGGCGCACAGAGTCTAGGACACGGTGGTGGTTCTTACGGAGCGCCCGATGTAGTTGGGAGGGCAAGGCTGATTCATGAAGCGATCTGCAGAAAACTGATTCATGATGTGCCACATGAGGGCTAAATGGAGGTGAGGAGGGCAGGGCGGGGAGAGCTGACTGGTCCCGGGACGGGTTCTGGGAGGAGGGATGGTGTGTATTTAGCAGAGAGGTGGGAGGCCATTGACAATGTGACTACCACCTGGAGACACTGGACAAAGACAGGCCAAGGAGAATGACCCATGACAAGAAGCATGTTAACTTTATGGCTATGGTACCATCAACACAAGACACACTTAAATCAAAACATTTTTATGTTTGTTGGTTTATTTTGCTTAACAAAGGGATAATTAGCAAGCAGAAGCACCAATGTGATTTATTTCTGCAAATCCACATGAAGATGCTTAAAGCAGGTTTTGTTTGGAACTGCCTTCAAGGTCCCCATTATGCAGCAGGTCGTCAATAGCATAATTCAGTACAACGTAAAGACTTAACTGGGGACAACATGAAACTTAAGTCTTATTTATATCCATAAAAAAGTCTATGATAAAATTGGTTCCATTATACACCATTTTACTTAAAGTCGCAGAACCTATTGAGGACATTACACAAGAACGTCAAAGCATGGGTCCCCACTCACCGGGCCATGAAGAGGTATCAGTACGTGGCCTGTCCGGAACTGGGCGGCACAGCAGGAGGTGAGTAGTGGGCAAGTGAGAGAAGTTTCACCTGTATTTACGGCCGCTCCCCATCACTGACATTACTACCTGAGCTCTGCCTCCTGTTAGATCAGCAGGAACATTAGATTCTCATAGGAGCTCGAACCCTTTTGTGAACTGCACATGTGGGGGATCTAGGTTGTGAGCTCTTTATGACAATCTAATGTCTGCTGATCTGAGGTGGAGCTGAGGCAGTGATGCCAGCACTGAGGAGTGGCTGCAAATACAAATTAACATAGCAAAAAGGTTTGACTGCACAGAGACCACAATAAATCAAGCGCTTGCAGACTCATATAAAACCCTATGGGTGAGTGGCAAATGACAATTAAGCTGCATCTGGCGGCAGGCTTTAGAGTGGCAAGAGAGTTGTATAATTATTTTATTATATATTACAAGGTAATAATAATAATAATAATAATAGAAATGATGTGCACAGTAAATGTAATGTGCTTGAAGCATCCCAAAACTAGCCCCCTACCCTGGAAAATGTATCTTCCACGGAACTTGTCCCTGGTGCCAAAAAGGTTGGGGACCGCTTCTTTAAAGTATACTTAGTATCCTTTGCACTTCCCTCTTCAGCCACCAATAATCCTTATTTTTACAAACAGCTGACACTCATTTTTTGTAGTTATTGTCCCTGAAACATGGAAACCTCAGAGACATGTACAAAATATTTTGAGCAGGGGTAGCAATTTTAAAAGCCACAGAATCTGAGAGCTTCCAGGGCCACTGCAGGTTCCTAGCTGGGCTCCTGCTGGGGCAGTGACTCCACAACACATACCAACTCCACTTCAACAGCCTAGGTCCATGCTCACGAGGCACTCCATTTTTGGAGTTCTCTGGGAAAACATTTCCTTTCATTCAAAATCGACTTCCTGTAATCTCTACTCATTTATTTACTGCTCTTAACCCTACTAGGTGGATGCCAAGAGAACACCTCTACTCCTACTCCCACTGGACAGTGGCTTGCATGCTGAATGGGCACGTACGTGTTTCTGGCAGTTCTTATATTTCCCAGCAATAGTTAAAGAGAACATTTCAATATCTGCTTTAAAAATGAGAAGACAATGGAGTCACCCAGAGGCCTGCCATTCTACCACTGGTTGGCTGGTTGTCCAGATGACTATTCAAATCATACTATCTGTATTCGTCAGCAAGTGCCGCACTAATGCTGCATAACAAACTGGCCTCAATGCAGTGCCATATAAATGTAAGTATTATTCTCATGTTCACAGCTCTGTGGAGGTGGTTCTGCTCCACACGTCTCATTTTGGACCCAGGCTGGGGGTGAGGGCAGTGGCTGCCCTGGGCATGTTTTCATGAGGGATTACTGGGGAGAGACAAGGGCCAGCCTCCTGAAAGCATGTGTAAGTATCAGATCTGGCAAAGCCAGTCACATGGCCAAGTGCAAGTCAAAGGAGGACACATGCTTTGCCCATAGTAGGGTAGGAGACAGAGTACTTGCTACAAAGGAATCCAAATAATCTCAATATCTTACAATGACTCTCTTTCCTCTTTGTTCAGGAAGGACAATGCAGGATGTAAAGAAAGCCTTTCTCAAAATCCAAATACCAAAATATGAAGTTCCTTTAACTTTCACTTTTCATATACTCACAAAAATACTGGGGGTGCCAAAAAAACCATATACACATTTTAAAGATGTTATCTATGTATTACTAATACATAAATACTGACGGTAACCACTTTGAGCACCGTGACTTGTATTCACTTTTTGGTATTGGTATATATTGAACATTACAATTTTAATACAGCTTTTTCCTTTCTTAAAATGTGCATATATTTCTTGGCACTCTCATAGTTAGTGTATTATGCATTTTGTGTACATTTGTTGTTAGCTGGAGATGACTGCTTTCTTTTCTATGGACTTACAACTTATTCAACCATTTGTACTTGTGAAAGTTAAGGTAATTCATTAGTAGTTTCTCAATCACACATTTTCTCTTTGAAAACCAGAAAGGTAGTCACAAATATTCCATCTTTAGGTGTTCCATGTACCTGCCACCATTTCCCAATTCACATCTATCTATGCTTTCTACACCTTGCTAGTTTAACACACACGCAGGACATTTAAGTGCCAGGCCTGGGCATGGAGTCAGTTAGGGAAGTGTCTAGAGTCCGTGAGCCAATGGATGATGCAAAGGAGCCACCAAGCAGACAGTACAGTGGTGACAGCACCATGCCCCAAATAAAAGCCATGTTGGCAATGGGAATGGCCCCTGAGATGGTGCCTGAAGGAGAACCTAGTGTTAGCTGAAGGGTGAGCACGGCGAGCAGCAGACGGCCTCCCTGTCTCTCTTCAGATTCCGTCTCTGGAGTCCACCCTTCGAAGGAGCTGGGTTCCCTGCTCTCATCTTCCCACGGGCCTGAGCCTTGACACACTCCCAGCACCTGTGCAGGCTCACACCTGGAGCATCAGAGTCACCTGGCTGGGGACCACAGCCTGAGAACCCTGTGTGGCATGGGGGAAACTAGAAACACCTCCAAAGGATAATTATAAAAAAGAATAAATCACCAATTTCAATCCAGAAGCTCCTCTTTCTGCTCAGAAGCTCCAAAACTCATTCCTGAATCCCTACTAATAACAACCACACACATTTCCTGTGTAAGGCATTTGTTTACTTTTAGACTATGCTGGATCCTGTACGTGAATGTCTTGCACGAGATGGACAGCAACTTGAACGTATCACCTAAAGTATGCTTGAGTGTGATATTGCTATGTTACAGAATTACATGTTCATGATTTTGTAATAAAAGATCTGGTATAGACTGCCAGCTCATTAAAAGGGGTGTTATTTGTGCCGGGCCCTGTAGTTTTCGTTTCATAGTAACACTTATCTAATTATAAATCTGAATTACACATTACAAAATATTCAACACCCCCCCCCCCCCCGCATCCATGTCTCCCTCACTTGCTGTATGGTTGTCTTCCTAAAGGGCTTCAACTGTTTTAAAAATGGATTTGAAAAATGAGTCCAGAGGGTTCCATCCCTGAGGCAGAGGACAGCAGGCATAGGGGCAGGGCTAATGCGTCTAAAGCTCTCATGTTCAGCAGCAAGGACATTTCTGTGCAAAAATGTACACATCCTGTGCCCCCTGGCTGAGCCACCCCGACAGGGCAATCGGGGGTATCAGTCCCCCTGCTTCCGAGGATGTCCTGGAAACCTTCTTATCCCTTCAAGGCCCGTTCTTGATGTTCTAGTCCCTCGGTTCCCAGCCTGCTGATATGCTAAGCTGCATCTCAGCCACACGCCACCTTCCTAGGCAGGACGTATGGCCGGAGAGTGGAGAGCAGCATGAGGGGTTCAAGTGACAGCAGACAAGCTAGCACAGGACTCTTCTTTCCACATTGCCTACATTCAGCTTGGTCAGCCCCACCTTCAAAACATGTCCTGGTCCCTCCTGCCCACACTGCCCACCACCCAGTCCCAGTGGCCATCCACCTTCCTCTGGACTTAGATAGGGCAATGGCCTCCTTTTCACATCGCTCCCTGTGCCTTTTCAACAACAGCCAGGTGAGTCTTTAAAATAGGTGAGATCGTATCACAACTCTGCTTAAATGTCTCAAAGGCTTCCGATTTCCCTCAGAGTCTGAGCTGAGGTTGGAGCGGTGGCCCACAGTTCACACGTAATCTGGCGTCATGGGCTGAGCTGCGTCCCTCCAAAATCCATGTGTTGAAATCCTAATCACCAGGACCTCAGAATGTGACTGTATTTGGAAATAGGGCCTTAAAGACATAATTAAGGTAAAATGAGGTCATTAGGGTGTGCCCTAGTCCTATGTGACTGGTGTCTTCATAAGAAGCGATCAGGACACAGACATGCACTGAGGGATGACCGTGTGAGGATACAGGAGGAAGATGGTGATCTACACACTGAGGAGAGAGGCTTCAGAAGGAACCAACCCTGCGGGCACCTTGATCTTGGACTTCCTCCTCCAGAACCATGAGACACGAATGCGTGCTGTGTAAAGCTGCCAGCCCGCGGTACCCTTGTTATAGCAGCCCGGGTGACCAGGACACTGACCCAAACCCCTCTGCTCTCAGTCCAGGCTCCGCCCGCCGGCTACCTGGGCCTCCTTGCTGTTCCCACCTCACACACCAAGCATAATGCAAATACGAACAGACACATATGTGCAGAAGAAGCTTCCAAAAGCTTGTACAAACATTACGCAAAATGTTCCCAGGATGTGTTCTGGCATTTCTGAGTTAACTATTTCCATGTATTAGCCCAAGCAAACCCCTCACAGGAATGACAGGGGTGCGGGGGTGGAGGCTGGGCTCCTCACAGGGCTGTGGGCAGAGCACGGGAGCCCGAGGGAGCGGGCGAGATGCAGAAGAGTCATAGCAAGCCCTGCCAATGGGAAAGGGAAGGAAGCCAGACACCAGGGCCCTCGTAAGTGTGAGAGCAGTTCTCTGACAGGAGCAGGAAACATTCTAACATGAGACCAGAGATGACAAGTGGGCAGAGCTCGCTGGGGGCCACAGACGGGGGGTGACACAGGCTGAGGTGGACACGTCTCTGGTAGCATTGTTACTGTCTTAAGGGATGGAACCCCTTGGTTCGTTCCTGCCCCCCACTAACAGGCAGCCCGGTGAGTCTTTAAAACGGGTGAGATCATATCACGACTCTGCTTAGATGTCTCAAAGGCCAAGGGGTTCCATTAAGACAGTGAACAATGAATAGCTGCAGAATTTAACAGTTTTCTTTAGGAAAAAGCCAGAACACAGGAAACTGAATCTCCCCTAGAAGAGAAGGCTCCTGCAGGGTACCAGCTCCGGAAAGTAAGCACAAGCATGAGGCCACATCATCCCCCTCACAGAGCACTTTCTGCATGTTTGAATTTGTACTTCCATGTTCTTTCCATTCTGTCTCGCAACATCTATTTATGCCACCAAGAAACGCCACAGATCAGATCTGTGACAAAAGCGATGTCAACTTTCCAATTTCAGAGCTTTCTAGAGTCCTCAGGAATAGAACTTGGTAAAGGATCTCGCTTCTCCTTGCAGGTGAATGTGGAAGTGGCACACAGAGAACACTGCTGGGACTTCTCAGTTCTTTAACTGAACGTGGCAGAAGGATGAACACCAATCACTCAAATGTTGTGATAATGATGGTACTGGGACCATGTCCCCATCTCCTCCAAGAGGCCGAGTTAGCAGCTGAGAGATGAGTTGAAATTTGGCCCCTTAGACAGTGTTAAGGTTGGTGCAGATGATGAGAAAATGGGCAGGATGGATGGGAAGGAAGAAGTTTGGTTCAGAGGGTACGGACACCACAGCGGAGCTGCACTAGGAGGGGTGGGGCGGGCTCGTCGGCACCTTTCCCCACGATCACTCGTGTTCTGATGCAAACCAAGGACTTGCTTCTTCAGCATGTAAAAGGCTAAACGTCGCTGGTCCTCAGTGGGGGAGGGGGTAGTAAGAATTCCGAGCATGATGGAGCTTCTACTTTTCCTGTACGCAGCCTCGTGCCTCCATCCATCTGTCCATCACTCATCCACTCATCCGTCCTCATCCATTCATCCACGACAAGAGTTAATATTGTGCTCAAGGTCAGTTAGTGGAGAAGGTGGCACAAGATTTAAAGACCCGTATACTGCAGTGGTTCTCCATGTTTGCTTCTTGGACTGGCACCATCAGTGTCACCTGAACACTTAAAACGACAAATTCTCAGGCCCCGTCCCAGACTCCCTGAATGAGAAGCCCTGGGAGCGTGGCCCCAGCATCTGTGAGGATTCTCTGCAGATGATTCAGATGCTCTAGTTTGAGGACCTGTTCTTCTGCATTCAGAAAATGCTCGAACTGACTAGATAGATCCATTAGCACTCCTCCTTCAAATATGTATGGCCTTTTCACCAACTATTACACACAATAAAGAGAAAGCCAAAACCATGAAAAGGAGCCGAACCATAGAGAAGGGGAGCTTTGGCCACTGGAGAGTGCTCCTGGCCTCGTGATTAAAGATTCAGTTCAAGAGTATATGAAATTTAACTTCCCAAGGTCAAGAGATACAGATCCACAGCCCCTGTGGGCAGCATGCTTTATTCTCCTTTACAGGCAGACTGACCTAGATAATGAATGTCCGGGGTGGTGGGGCAACCGATAAATCTGAAATTAAAATAAAGAAGCAGCGTGTTTGAACCAGCAAAGGTAAAATGCCTGTTAGTTCAGGGTGGAGCCACGGAGGGGCCAGCTCTGTGCTGCTGAAAGAGCCACAAAGCCCTGTGCAAAGTCACTGAACCCAAACCCTTAGCTTCCACCCTGTCCTAACTGGGCCAGGCCCCCTGCCCTGAATTACCGTACAGGCACGCAGACCAATGTCCTGGTGTCACCAGCCCACACGTGCCACTGACCCAACCACCCTGGAGGCAGAACAACTCTCCGACCGCCAGATAAAAGCCGTTCTGCTGCAGACAGAGACTTTTTCTGAGGAAGCACTTGTGATTTAGAGCTGGGTAGGCGAGTAGGTTTACATCGACCTCCATCCCCATCCCCACAAGAGAATATGCCATGCTCGGTGGGTGGCACTGTGTCATTACCACAAGGGACACAGCCCCCTAGCCCACATCATGTCTCACAGCCTCGATGCAGGAGTGCCTCACGCAGAGTACGAGTGAAAACCGGATTTGTGCCAAAGGAAGAGGCAGTGCTATGGGAGGGGAGAAGGGGGACGGATGCGGGGGGCCGCCCCCTGACTGAACAACATTGGACATTCATGAAGCTGGGTGTGTGGTTCAAAGTGTCTTGCTGAGATCCGCAGCTGCCGGTGCCACAGATGTGTCAAAGAACACACATCTGAGAGTTTCTGTTTAGCATGTGACCACGGTCAAGAGAAGGGCCTGGCTGGAAGTACACGCTCAGTGAGTGGGGAGCGTCACTCCTGCTCATTGTAGACAGCCTTTCTGTAATACAAAACGCACACATGTCTGTTGGAGCTGAAGAACAAACCTCCATCCTAAAAACCCGGGGTATGACATCACCGTTGGAACAGTTCCCGCTCTGTAATTCCGACGCTAGGACCAATGCAGGGAGTGTGAGGAGCAAGTGCGTGCTGTCCCTGCCGCTGCCAGGCGAGAGCGCGCACCTGCAAGTCCCCTCGGCCACCCGCCCCTCCTGCACCAGCAAAACGCCACTCGCATTTCTGAAAAAGGGAGTTACCTTTCTAAGAATGGGGGGCCAGACGGCAGAAATGGCTCTCTTTTCTTTTCATCTATATGCAATAAATCCAGTAACTTCAATCACAAAAATCACCATTAAAAAAATGAATACCTCTAAATTAAGTCTTGGTCCGACCACCACACACAAAGAGGCTTATATTGATTTCATCATTGGTCTGCTCTCAACATCCACTGGGGTCTCCCACTTTAAAGGAGGGGGTGGGAGAGGAGAGAGAAAGAGAGGAAAGAAAGAATACCACGCCTAATGCAAAAACCTGACAAAATCCAATCTCTTAGAAAAGTATTTAGACAACGAGATAGTACTATATAACATATAACAATATCAGACAAAAATTTAGTAACTTACTTTTAATGCTATATGATTATTTCCTCTTCATTGCAAGGAAAACTAGTTAATGCCGACGGTTTCCCTCCTGCAGTATGCGTACTGCAGGAAGAAAAGTCGTGATGGATTGAAAGCCAATAGCAAGACATCGCTAGCTCAGTGTTTTCTTAAACCTAAATGAATCCATTCGAACAGCTCCGCAATGCTTCTTTTAAGTAATCTTTTAGTTAATACAGAGAATGAATATCCGATGATGCTATTCTTCCACTCCTTACCCATACCATTTTCAAACATTTGCCTTAGGTGAAATTACATTTGCTGAAGACAAGAATCACCTGATTAATCCGGATTTTTTCCTCCTCAGAATGAGCTTCTGGCATCTGCCCCTACACCAGGCTCAAAAAGCCCTTGGCTCACATTCTTTTTCAATCCACAAACACTTAGGTTTTCTCCATCACCACGGTTGCAAATGCAACTGAAATGCAGGCTGCATGAGCAGATTTCAGACAACACCTCCACATGCAAATCTGGGATCTCCTAGAAAGCCTGTGTCACCAATCTGCGATTATTTTAACTACCCTAAGTAGAATAAAAGCATGCTGACGGTCCATGGAAACCTATCAGCTGCCAGACAAACACCCATCACATCTGCTCTTTCCTGTTATCATTGCTAGGGGGGAAAATGAAGCCTGCTATACAAAAATTAGACACATTCAACACATGATGTCAAGCTGAAGAACATATAATTCAAGGCCAGCAGCTCCTCCTACCAGTGCGCTTGGAAACCGCATTTAATCTCTGCACCATTTCTTCCAGGGCCATCTCTTCATGTCTCAGCCAAAACCTCATCCTCCCGCAGAACAAAACGATTCTCCGCAGCTGCTTTCCTCTGCACCAGGAGGTGCTTCATGGGTGGGGTAGGGCGAGTGGGGAGGGGGCGCGGCTGCGAGGCTGGCGGTGGAGGGGGGGGCACGGCAGCGCCTCCCTTCCCGGGATTGGTCCCCAGCCCCGCCAAGGGGCGCGCCCTGCGCCAGGGTGGGGGCTGCTCGGCGGAAGCGGAAGCGCGCCAGCCCCGCGTGCTCCCGCGGCCACCAGGGAGCTCCGCTTGCAGCCTTGCGGTCACCTGGAAGCCTGGCATGGGCACTCCCGCGGTCACCTGGAAGCCCGGCGTGTGTATCCCCAAGGTCACCTGGAAGCCCCGCGTGTGCACCTCCAAGGTCACCAGGGAGCCTTGCGTAGGCACCACTCCGGTCACATGGAACTCAAGTGTGTGAACCCACCGATCGTCTGACAGTCCCGGTTGTGCACTCCGCAGGGACCTGGGACTGCAGCGCTCCCCCGCTCAGAGACGCCGCCCAGCCCACCTCTCCCAGCCCCGGGTCTCCGGGAGAGGAGGGAGGAGCCATGGGGGTGGCAGCCAGGGCTGCCCGAACCTGCCCGCTCCCCCTTTACCTCCGGCTGTCCCTGGGCAGGTGCAGAGGCTGCAGCAGCCGAGCGCGCCCTGCCTGTGCCGCCGCATGGCGCCCCACGTCAGTGGGTCCGCGGGTCCGTGGTGGGTCCTCGGGTGGCCTGGCCGCTCCCACAAGGCTCCGCCTGCCAAGCACGCAGGCGGCCAGAGAAGCACGCGCTGCACTCTCGGCCCCTCCGACCTCACCATGGTTGGCACAAAGCCACTGTGTGCATTCTACACCTCGGCGCCTTGCTGATGCAAGTCATGCGTGTGCACGGCTGTGGCTGTCACATCCCAAGGACCTGCAAGAACACGGGTGTGCACACTGGGCCCTGGATGAAGCCTCTCCTTTTGTGGTTGACATTACAGTAGCATGTCCTTCTTTACAGGAGTATTTCAGGAAGAAGTGCCTATTTCCATGAATGGTTTGGGAAATTTAAGCAAAGATTGGCCAAGGTTCAAACTGCTGCTCATGCCAATACAATGTGTGTGCCAACATCCTGGTGTGGAGACTGTCAGGCACTGAGCAGGGCCCGAGGGATGAAAAGATGAAGGTGACACAGCATTTGCTATCAGTTCATGGGTCTGGGGGACAAGAAAAATCTAGAAACAAATCAATGCAACATGAAATGAAGGTGTAATAACCACACATGGAAGGTGTGGGGTAAAACTGAAATTGCTGCCTTTTCTCTCTCTCTCTCTCTCTCTCCTCTTTCTTTCTTTTTTCTTTCTTTAACATCAAAACCCATTGAATATCAGCATTTTGTAGGGTTCAAAGTGAAGCCTGGTGAGAGGAGGGGTCTGGAAATATGTCACCGCAGGGCAGATAGCGAGCCTTGCCCTTGTGGACAAACATCCTGGGCTGCCCTTGCTGAAGCAAACCCTAGCTATGCCCATGGCCACATGAGCTAGACACAATCACTAATCCTATCTCCCCATCACAACTACCTGCTTCTGACTTCAGAAGTCCCATCACCTGGCAGAGCGTCCTAAAACGCAGGCCCTTTCCTCCCCAAAACAAAGTGGGTGGCATCTACCTTCCTACTGCTCCAGAGACAATGATGCCCACACTTGTCCTTGGCCAGAAGTCTGCCCCAAGCCACATTCTCTCAGGCTCTGCACATACCTGGCCAGGACATCCCCTCCCAGGCATGTCCACCCCCTTTCTTTGCCTGGTACCCACCTCTTCCAGAACAGAAGTGTACCAAGTGGTTCAAATTTGGGGTGCATTGGAATCCCCTAGAGTTAACCCAGAAGGCCAGAGTTTCCAATAGGTCTGGGGGACCAGGAATGTACATTTCTAACAGCACCCAAGTGCTGCAGATGCTGCTGGTCCACTCACTGAGTCTCCCATCTTTAAGTCAGGAGCAAAGCAAAGGAAAAGGCAAAACCGTCCCTCCGCTCTGCTGTCAGACTCCAATTCTCCTCCTACACTGTCAGCTTCCTTCCTGGACCCTGCGCCATCCTCCGTCCCCTCAGACACCACTGGCTGGGGCCATTTAAGGGGCCCAAGTCAACTAACTCCAGCGTGGCTTCAGGGTTGAGTCTGATGGCATCTGTGATGGTTGCTCTTATATGTCAACTTGGCCAGGCCCCGGTGCTGAGATGGTTGGCCAAACACTGGTCTGGATGTCCTTTTGAGGGTCTTTTGTAGACCTGATTAGCATTTAAATCAGTAGAGTTTGAGTAGAGCAGATCATCCTCCCTAATGTGAGTGGGCCTCATCCAATCAGTTGAAGGCCTTAGAGAAAGACTGACGTGCCCAGAGGAAGGGGGAATTCTGCCTTCAGACGGACCTCAGGTCCCAGCTGCAACATGTCTTCTTCTCTGGGTCTCTGGCCTGCAACCTGCCCTGCAGACTCCAGACTTACCAGGCCTCACAATTGTGTGAACCAGTCATTTAAAATCAACCCCCCCACCCCACCCCTGTCTCTCCAATCTTCACTCCCTCCTTAAATTATGGCACAAATGATGCTTTATATAAAAATCATTTAATAGTTGCCTAAAATATAACAATTCTAAAATACCACCCAGTGTTTATTGAACACTTACTAAGTTCTAGGGAACCATCCCAAGTCACATGGTGTGAATTGATTTAATCTTCACAAGGATCTAGGAAACAGGCACTATTTCTACCCTGTTTTACAGAATAAGGCACAGAGAGGTTCAGTAACTTCCCCAAGGTCACACAGCTGTTAAGTGGAAGAGGCAAGATCCAAACTCAGATGTACACAAACACAGACCTAGAAGACAAGTGTTTGCTTCAGGAAAATGTTACGTCTCAATTGTAATGTCATCCCCAATGTCCCTTACAGTTAGAAAGGGACATTTAGTTAAGGTCCCAAACCCAACACGGCCTGAAGAATCTTAGTCCAAATGTCCCAAGGGCACAGGCCTGTTTCCCATCACTGCCTCACTCCCTCCTGGAAAGGAGAAGCAAGACACGACTATTCATCCCTCCAAATGAGGCCAGACAGCACGCAGGTGGGAAGGCAGGGAGTAATGCTATACCAGGATACTGAGCACATCCTCTTAGCAACTGCTCCGGAAAGTTAGCCATGAAAGGGAGGTGAGAAACAGGAGAGCTGGAGGGGTGTGCAGGTCAGGTTCTGAGAAGCCAGGAGCCCTGGGGAGCCCGCCCTCGTCAGACAGGTGGGGGAGCTCCAGGGAGGGGGGGGGGACGGAGATGAGCCACTGTGAGAGGTAACAGGAGCCAGGCGCACCCAGGCCCAGGTGCAGCTGGACGCTGGCCATGGAAAGGGAGGGCACACGGATTTCCTGCACTGCCTTACCCCACCCCAAGGGCAGGGTGGGGTGGCGAGGAAAAAAGGGAGACTTCGAAGTGGCCCTCTGAGGAAATCTGCAACCAGTAACAGCACAGCCCCACTGCTGCGCTGCGGGTGGAGTGGCGCAATGTCCGACGGGAGGCCTCCTGGAGCACGGAGCACTGCCGGGATGCGCCTGCAAGTCCTGAACAGCTTCGGGCTCGGTGATGCAAGCCAGGCCCGGGCTCTGGTTCCAGGCTGCAGGGCTGAGCAAGGCAGGTGAGCTTCCTGCCCTCATGGGGTTTCCACTCCGAACAGGGGCTGGCCACTAACGAGGATGTGCATCCCTGAAGGCAGATGGTGGACAGGCTGGTGAACAAGGCACAGGTCCTTCCGGAACCGATGTGAGGCGTGTGACAAAGTCTGACAGATGCATAGCCCCTGTTCAAGCAGTGAGCTCCGTCACATGCACACCGGCGTCCACAGATACCAATGTCTGCAGCAGCACCACTTACAATGGTGGAGGAGGGCGGAGGGGATGAAGAGGAGACGGAGGGAGAGGACAGCGGAGGGAAGGGAAGGGGCAAGGGGGAAGCTAGGAGGAGGGGAGAGGACAGTACCGGCCCATCAGCGGTGGATGGGATAAGGAAGGGGGCCGTGGCCCTGCAGCCCTGGAAACAGTGGTTACGCCACTTGAGCAACAACGGGGCACTGCAAAGAGTACATGATGTACGACTCCGTGTATACCTAAGTCAGGAAAAGGCCAAACTGAGCTACGCAGCATTAGGGACACATGGCATTGGCTCCCACGTCTAAGGCAGGAAGTGAGACGGTCTGAGGGGAGAGACTTGAGGGGCTGCAGAGACACTGTGACTTCCCTTGCACAGGCATGGGGTCCAGGAGTCTCATCATAGTACAGCACATTCTTACATGAGAAAGAGGGAGCGGGAAGCTCCTCCTGAGGAGGAGCAGGGAGCCTGGGCCAGGGGCCTTCATCCCGTAGACCCCGAGGATCGGACTTTATATTAATAGATGGGTGGAGTCTGCAGAGAGGTGAGGGGCTAGGAAGAGGAGAAGAAAACAGGATGGGAGACTTAAGTCCTTGAAGTGCAGTGGGGAGAGGGAGGAGAGAGAAGCAGACATTGCAGATGCCACCATTCCGCCGCTAGAGCACTGTTCTCAACCCAGCCTCCGGTACCTTGTCTGGCTCTGACAACCTTGTTCTCCCACCACTCCGGGCCCAGCAGCATCCCCACCCAGCACTCAGGATGACCCCCTGACTCCTGCCTGAGACCCCCAATAGCTACCTCTCCTCTAACCCAGGGCCAAAGATGGAGACAGAATATTCAGCAAACCAAAGGCAGGATTCTCCTGGACACTGAGAGGGACTGACTAGGAGCGGGCTCACCACATAAAGTCTTAGTAAGAAGGGCTCAATGGTGCTCAACACCATGAATCAGCAGGGAAATGCAAACCAAAACCACAAGGCGATGTCACCTCATACCTGTCAGAACGACTGTCATCAAGAAGACAGGAGATAACGAGTGTTGGCAAGGGCATGGAGAAACGGGAACCCTCCACACACTGTTGGTGGAAATTAGTGCGGCTACTATGGACAAGAGCGTGGCGGTGCCTCCAAACATTAAGAAGTACTACCATGTGACCCAGCAATTCCGCTTCCGGGTATTTTTGTCCAAAGGAGCAATGTCAGCATCTTGAAGAGGTGTGTGCACCCCCATGTTCATAGCAACATCACTCATGGTAGCTAAGATACAGAAACTAAGTGTCCTTCGAGGGATGAATGAATGAAGAAGAGATGGTGCACACACACAATGGACAGTCAGTTGTAAGGAAATCCCGCCATCGGTGACAGCATGGAGGAACCCGGAGGGCATAATGCCCAGTGCAAAAAACCAGACAAACACTGAAATACTGCATGGTGTCACTTACATGTGGAATCTAAAACAAATAAATACAACCAATTTCATTGATAGAGAAGAACAGAATGGTGGTTGTCAGGGACTAAAGTGGGGGGAAGTGGGAAGACGTAGGTCCCAGGGTACAAACCCCCATTATAAGCTGAATAAGATCTGGGGATCCCGTGTATAGCGTGGTGCCTGCAGCTAACATGCGGTTTTGGACACTTGGAAGTTGCTGACAGTAGATCTTAAGCATTTTCATGGCAGACACACACAGAGCTATGTTATGTGAGGTGAGGGATGTATTAATCACCTTAATTTTGACAATCATTCCACAATCTATATCAAATCATCATGTTGTACATTTTTTATATATAAAATTATGTTTGTCAATTATTCCACAGTAAAGTTTTTTTGTTAAATGTATGAGAATATACGAGGATGGAAATTTCTGATTCAGCATTTCAACCAGGCAGTTCCTCTCTGCCTGGTCATTATATGGGCCCCGGTGTTATCACTTATCCCTGAGTGCCCCCCCCCACCCCCATTTCAAAGAATTTTGCATTACGTGGAGCAAAAGCCCTCTAGATGAGGCATGCACAGTTTGGGTTTGTAGGCCACAGTGTAGTTCCGTTTGGATTTGTTCCAAATGGAAACAGAACTGAAGCAAAGGTGGAGAAGACAGGTGGGTAAACCGTCTCACACGCAGCGCCCGGCGTTTGTCCTGCTGGATAGAGCAAGGCCATGCTGAGTCCCTCTGGGGGAGCTAGAGACTGAACTGTCGCATTTCCGTCATGGCTGTCTGGAATCTACATGAACACAAACTCTAAATGTACAGTCAGTAGACAAGGTGATTTGGTGAGCAAATCTGATAGGATGGCTGATTTGGACTAAAGCTCTCACCTACAAATAAATGATCATTACATTTTGATGGATGAACAAGTAGCCAGATAACATGTACTTTTGTGTGATACAAAAACATTGTGTTCACTTTAGAAAACATGGAAAATAAATTCTAATAGCATCACACAGAGGTAGTCTTTTGTTTATCCTTCTGATGTGCTTTTATACAGATTGTAACAATATACATGGTTTATAACGAACTTTTTTGTGCTGCTACTTTTCTACATGATTTTTAATAGCTTTGTAAATATTCCTTGGATGTGTGTTTTAAAATTTAATCACGCATTTTAAAGCAATTATTGATTATCATAATGTTAAAAAAAAAAAAAACCTCACAGGCATAAAGCTTTTTTTCTAATATCTGGTAGTTTCTCTGTTAAATTCCTCGAAGTAGAATTACAGACCAAAGGTTATAGCCTTTTTTAACGCTTCCGAAATATGTACCTGATTTTTATGTGTAGACATGTGTTAACACGAATCCTCACCAAGCAAATGTACAAAGGGTTGGGTTCAACAGCTCTTCTTGGAGGGAGCAGCCCTGCCACAGGTAGCATCCCAGTGGCCACACCTTGTTCCCGGAGCCAGGCCAGCACTGCTAAGAGCTTGCATGGTTAGGGTTCTCATTGTCTAAAATTACACATAAATACAAAATTAGAAACTTACTAGCTAAAAACCACTGCCTAGAGTGAGGCAAGAGCCGCTCACATCAGCCTCAATGTGGCACAAACCAGCTCTCAAATCCCTGCACAAACTGGGTCACTGAAACTTCCGTGGTCACAGGGCTACCTGCTTAGAATCCTAGCAGATGGACAGGAGCAGGTGCAGGCCTGGACGGGCTGTGCCTGAGGGCTGTCTGCTCAGGTCCACTTGCCCCTAGCTGGGACCTGGCCACACTGAAGTTACACACCTGTCAGCTACGTGCCTCCTCCTCAAAAGGTACACTTGTTCAGGCCAATTCTCAGCTTTGCGTGAGGAGGCCTGAGTAACCTGACTTCCCTTCTCTCTGGTCTTCATTAAACTGAGTGGCATGCACAAAATCTCCAGTCCAGGCTGTAGGCCAAGCCTCCATGGTGTCCTTGGTGGGAAAGGGGGCAGTGGTGGGGGTCTTGGGGAGTGAAGAAGGAGGGTGTGGTGGTGTGCTGGGGCTGCCAAAACAATGCACCACAGACTGGGGAGCTTAACAGGAAGCTATTCTCTCCCAGTTCTGGAGGCTAGAAGTCCAAAATCTAGGTGCCCCCATATACACTCCCTCTGAAACCTTTAGGGGGAAGTCCTTGCTTTTCTTCCAGCTTCTGTGGTGACTGGCAGTCCTTGGCTTGTGGCTGCATCACCCCGTCACATGGTTATCTGCTCCCCATGTGTAGCTCTGTCCCTTTGTTATAAAAACAGCAGAGATTGGATCAGGGCCCACTCTTCTCCAGGGTAACCTCATCCTAACTAACTGCATCTACAGTGACCCTATTTCCAAATAAGGTCACATTCTGAGGTACTGGGGGTTAGGGCTTCAACATAGCTTTTGAAGGGACACAATTCAACCCATTAAAAGCTAAGAAAGTTCGCCTAAAAGACAGGCACAGATGGAAACCATTCCTAAGGAACGGTGGGTGCTGTGGTGAGCGTTTCCTTCACTGAGCACTCCCGTGGGCCACCCTTACGTCCTGCTGGGCAGCGGCCGTGTCTCCACACCGCCGGCCACCCCTTCTTGCTCTCTGTAGTCAAAGAGTTAATATAAAACCCTGAAGAGCTTCAGAAAGCAGATGGCTGATGAGGTTTTTAAAAAAGTCAAAGAACCTTCACTTCCATCTCCCCTGTGACTAGGACATTCTGTCAGGCATCAACCCCCTGACCCAGAAGGAAGGGTCAGTCTCATGTCCGAGAGCAGAGGAGAAGGGCTCCACTCAGAGGAGAAAGAATTCCAGGACTGCACGTTCCTCACGGCCGTCCTGGACGACAGCGCTGAGCGAAGCCCTTGGGGCCAGGCTCTGGAACATTCCAGCCACAGCAGGCCGTAAATGACTTCTAATTGACTGGGACAAGACTCTGCAACACCCGAGTGACCTTTCAAAGGGAGTGACCTTAACTGGGAGATAAAAAGCATCTGGAAAGGGAGTTCCCTGGTGGTGTAGTGGCTTAAGGCTTCGGCGCTGGCGCTGTCAGCGCTGCGGCCTGGGTTCGATTCCCGGCCAGGGAGCTACCCACATATAAAGAAAAGCATCTGGAGTCTGAGTGACACTCTCAGGCAGAGTGGGCAGATGGAAGGCGGAAGCCCCTCCCTGGGCTCCTGCTCTGCTGGGTCACGGAGGTGAGAACAGGAGGGGCCAGGGCCTCAGGATGCGGAGGGGCCATGCCAGGCCTGGTTCTCCACCTGCTTCCACGCACTGGCTTCCTCTGGTTCCGCATTTATTACAAACGTGTTGCCCACCTTGGTTGCAACCCTGACACTTCCCAGCTGTGCACCCTGAGCAAGTTGTTCGGGGGCGTGAGGCCTGTGCACCTCCTGCCAGGCCGACCAGCCTCCAAATCAGAAAGATTTCGCATGAGGAAAATCCTTGTATGGGGGTAAAGCAGTAAATGCACATGGAGTGTGAAGTGACCTCTTTACATTTTCATGTTCGTGCCTGTCATATTCTGTGTGAGCTGCTGTAACAAAATGCCGCCGTCTGGGTGGTATGTAAACAACAGAAATTTATTTCTCACAGTTCTATAGGCTAGAAGGCTGAGACCAAGGTGCCCACCGATTGGGTTCTGGTGAGAACCTCCTTTCTAGGGCCTTCTCCCTGCCTCCTCACGTGGCCGAAGGGGTGAAGGAACTCTGTGGGGTCTTTTGTATAAAGGCACAAATCTCATTCAGGAGACTCCACCTTCATGATCTAATCACCCCCAAAGGCTCCACCTCCTAACACCATCACATCAGGCATGAGGATTTCAACATATGAATTTTGGGGGACACAAACAGTCAGGGTATAGCAGAACCTTCATATATTTTATTTTAATGACAATGAAACAGTAACATAAAATTACCTCATTTTTCTAATTTATGACTTTAAGCCATATTTTATGCCAAACATCTAACAGACTAGATATTCAGAAGATCCTTCAGAACAAGCTTGTCTAACCCACGTCCAGCAGACCACACGTGGCCCAACACACAAATTTGTAAACTTTCTTAAAACATTATGAAAATTATGCCCGGGCCTTTCTTTAGCTCATCAGCTACTGTTAGTGTATTTTATATGTGGCCTAAGACAATTCTTCTTCTTCCAGTGTGGCCCAGGTAAGCCAAAAGGTTGGACACCCCTCCTTTAGAAGCTCTGCCTCTTTTTTCTTACCTGGGCACACCTGAGAGCAGAGGTGGCACCCAGCACAGCCAGAAGACCGCTTGGCAGGGATGCTGGAAGACCCAGGCACTTTGTTAAGGGACAGGAAGAAGAAGCAAAGAGTTTATAACTGTGCAGCAAAGGAAGCCTGGTCATTGTTACCAAAAAGACAGCTGGCCCTCTGGGGGTCCCCACCTGAGCTGCTGCTACAGCTTGCAATAAGACAAGAGTAGCCTGTGAACCCAAGCCTGTAAATTACTGAGAAAACTATTGTGATGGGCTGAATGACGTCCATTTGTAGTCCTCGGAAGCCATGAATGTGCTGTCTTACATGGACAAAGGGACTGTGAAGACAAATTAGTTGAAGATCTTAAGATGGGGAGATCGTCCTGGATTATTGGGGTGGGCCTCATGTATCGCAGGGTCCTTAAAAGAAGATGGCAGGAAGGTCAGAAGCAGAGAAGAGATGGAGCAGAGTTTGGAGTGATTCAGAGCCATGAGCCAAGGAATGTGGATGCTTCTAGAAGCTGGAAAAGGCCAGGAAATGGACTCTCTTTTGGAACCTCCAGAAAAAATCAGCCCTGTCCACAGCTGGGTTTTGGACTTTTGACCTCCTGAACTGTGAGACAATAAGTGTGCATTGTTTAAGCCACTGTTCGTGGTCATTTGTTACAGAGGCAACAGGAAACTGTTGTAACCAGGCACACTGGAACCTCAAAGTCCCTTCTGCAGAGGTGCCCCATCCCACCCCCGGGAGAAGAGCTTACCGCCCATCCCAATTCTAGGTCCCCGTGCAGGGACTAGAATGGCCAGGGGGCCATGGGGACCTACAGAGGGGAAGACGGCAAGAACAGGAGGACCTCTGGATGGGGCGAACCCCGAAGCGCCAGGAGAATAGCAACTGATTGCAAGTGAGTCTGCTGGCCCGAGAGACAAACAGGCGAAACACGTAAATGGTTCCTCTTCCAACATGTAAATGTTTGTGATTATTCAGAAATCCTGGTCAGTGCGCACACCCGTTCCTAACATGTATTTTAAATCTGATTTTATGGTTTTGCCAGGGAGTGGAGGGCCTGACCCCGTGTCACAGGTATGCTAGTGAGGAGCACAGACGCACCGGCCAGGTCGCTGCAGCAGTGCGGTGTCGTTGCGCATGTGCGAAGTGTGTGAACCGTGAGGAGTCCTCACTTCTGAGGTACTGACATCCCTCTTGCCCACAGATATTCTGCCTCTGTCTATGCTAGGACAATGACTTATTATTTCTCCTTGAGAGGAAAAATAATGAGCTGAAAGCAGTGGCAAATGCCTTTAACAGCTGAGATTTAAGAAAACAATGGACAGTTTCCTTCATCATCTATTGTCCTGTGAGCCTGCCTTAAGAAAGCCAGCAGTTCTGCCCCAGGGTGACTCATTCATCTTGCTGCCCGGGCAAAGGACAGTTTGTTCTCAAGAAGGAATAGCCCCCCCAACCCCGCCCTGGAGAGAGGAACCCCCAAGCGTGTGAGGCAGTGCCAGGGGGCAAGGAGCGTGCACGGCCGCCTCCAGCCACACAGCGTTCTTAAACAAAGGACGCTCCGGTACCACACCAGGTCCGAGAGATCCTTCCTGAGAGCTCCAGACGGCAGGACATGCATGTACGAAAGCACCATCACACCGACTGCCCAGGGCGCAGGGCGGGACGTGGCGGGTGTCCGCGCGCACCGCGGGGGGGGGGGGGGGTTGGGAGGTGATTCTGGCACACACAATTCATTAAATTCTTTCTAGGGGCGACACTGGAGGAGAAAGGATTGGTTGTGTCTCGAACAAATGGAAGAGACCAAAACAAGGCTTCAGAATTAGACTGGAATCTTATTTATAGAATTCTCTAAGTGAACATGATGAGTGACACCAGCACCAGGTAGGGGTACAACTGTAATTGATTGGGGGTAAGACACGCACTGTGAATTTAAGCGGTTTCTCAGAGACGGCACAGCGGGTCATGATGCCCTCCTGTCTTCTTGCTGCTGTCCCCGTCCTCCCCCAGCTCAGCCCATCTCTGAACACAGGACACAGGTGCCGTTCAGCCTCCTTGTCCAGGTTACGGTTCTTAGCAGCTGGCGCATTTATGGCTGCGGGTCCATCCAAACCTGCACGTAGGTCTTTAAGAAAGGTCTCCATGGAATTCTGGGTGCCCTGCAAGCCCCAAGGGAACAGAAATGGAACCCCACCATTCAGGTCACTTTGGCATAAATCTCCACTTCACAAGTTACAAAAGCACGGAGGAACGAGTGGGGTTAGAAAAGGAGGGCCCACAGCATGATGGAGTGCACGGGTGGGGGAGAAGGAAAGAATGAGCAGCGTAACGTGAGGGAGGTGAGTGGGGACGGGCCTGGCCCATGGCATGGTCAGTGTATGTGTCAGCTGGGTGAGGCTCTAGTGCCATCATCTAGGCCCACACGCATCTGGGCTACTGTGGAGGCGTTGTGTGGGTATGGTTAGCTGACACCTACAGTCAGCTGACTTTAAGGACAGCAGATCACCCTCCAAGGTGATCGAGTCCTATCAGCTGAAGGCCATAAGAGCTGAAACACATTTCCCTGAGGAAGAAAACTTCTGCCTCAAGACTGCACCGAGGAAACGCTGCCTGAGTTTCGAGCCCGCCACCTTCCCTGCAGATTTCAGACTTGTCAGGTCCTACAATTGCACTTCTTGAAATAAACCATATATGAATATATGAATTATGTCTGTGTATCTTCTACTGGTTCTGCTTCTCTGAGAACCCTGACGGGCATGGTCACGAGAGCCCATGAATAGCTGAAAGTCTTCATCCGTTAGTTATTGAGGCATCCATGAGAAAGAACTATGCCAAAACATGTATACACATTTTAAGAAAGGAAAAAACCGTATTAAAATTGTAATACTCAATATATACCAATAACTAAAGATGAATACAAGTCACATTTGATTTCTGCAGTTATAACAGGTGCTCAATGTGGTCACCATCAGCGTCCAGACACTTCTGGTTACGGAGAACTGCTGCTTGAGCAGCAATGACCAAAGTGTCCACTTGTATCACTGTGCATGTCATTTCAGTTTCTTCCTGAAGTACCGCCATGGAGCTGGTTTTCTGCAGTACACCACATCCTTTAGGGTCCCCCATGGGTAGAAGTCAAGGGGTGTTAAGTCAGGGAGAACGTGCAGGAAATTCAAACAACCTCAAATTTCAAATACCACTTCAAAATGGTCTTGCACTCCTCAAATGACAGCTGTGCCTCTGCCATTCTCTTTGACTGTCCTGCCCAATGCATGGTGACAGTAGCATTCATGTGATTAATGCCATCTTTTGAGTAAACGTGAAACTACACATTAGTACTGAAAATCAGCTTTGTAAGGTAATACGCAGATAACATTTCCTAAAATGCTTATACATTTTTTGGCACCCCGGTATTAATAAATTGGTATCAAAGGAAGACAGGCAGTGATGGCATGGGGGACATGCGGGCGTATAGGACCATTTAATAGGATTCAGAAAAGTTAAATGCTGAATGTCAAGAGATTTTAGGAAAACCTTAATCAAGTTATTTTGTTATGTTTTCCCTTTGTGTACATGCATAATTGATAAAATCCTGCCTTAATATGTCAAATAGGACACTTTAAGTATAAAATAAAAACTCTAAGTGATAAGAAAAAACTAAATTCATTTTTTTTGAGTTGGCCAAGCATTATCTTAAATTAAATGTATATTCATTAACTTCACAAAAATCGTAAGCCCCTGCAAACTTTCCACATAAGGATATAAGAGGAAGGAGAACCAAGAAAATTACCGAATCACAGGTCATGGGTCAGGTAGCCATAAAACCTATGAAAAAAGATCATGTAATAAAAACACACATACAGAAATGTCCATACAACATAAGCCATATTCTAGTTTTTGGATAAAAAAAAAACAACAACAACATAAAAGGCGAATAAGGCCTGGACACAGACGATTCAGCCGAGTCTGGCCAGCTGAGCATGTCCTGCACGCAACGCCGACCGCTTCGCCCAGGGCAAAGGCCGCCTTCGGCTGCATTGCTAGGCCTTCAACCGTCAGCCTCCGCGCAAGCTTCAACTAGATGTTTAGGATGCTACATCTCCATAGTTCTTTGTATGTAACGAGGGCCTAAAGCCACAAAGCTCTCTACAATTCAGAGATATCGTAACGGGGCTGCGACGGATTCATGAAGACAAGCAATATTAGCTCCATCTCTGAAAACACCACATCTTCAAAGCAGAAAAGTACCAGGGACTCCTGGAAAATGTCTCTGTGCTGCCCGACTGTCCTGTGATGACCCTTGTATATGACATAGCTGCCCATCTGAGAGCAGCAGGGAGCCCACAGGGCGAGGCCCCAACTGTGAACATTTGAGGAGTCCAGAAAGAACTCTCCAGGCGCACATTCATAGATAATCACCATTGAGCTGCTGCTCTTTGTTTGTCTTCTCTGGGAGGTCGGCTTATAAATTAGGCTTCAAACGCAACACCACGAAGCCATCCATCCATGGGGTATGATAAAATGAAGAGGCAGGAGCCATGGCTGCTCGGCCGGCAACTACGTGAGGAGAAACACATGCATCCTTCTAAAATGTGCACCAAAGGACAGACTGTGACCAGAGCCTCTGTCTGTGAGGACAAAGGATCAGCCTGCATGGGAGCTGATAAAACCCTGAGATGTTAAATAAATGCATATAAAGTGTGGTAACTAGCAGGCAAGCCAAATACTAAGGCAAAACTCGTGTGCGGTGTGTCCTGTTTTGATGGACATATGCCCCTGGTCAGATAAATGAAAGAGTGTGAAGTTTTAGGCAAAACATGCTTGGCTTTTCAGGAGACCTGATCTGAAAACCAGGGCTGGGACACACGGGGACCCAGGATTCACCTGTGTGGCCTCCCGTCAATCCAACAGCAGTAGAGGACAGCCCACAAAAGTGCACAGGCAGCAAGACGTGACATGCAGGGCTTGGCCAGGCTGCCTCTGTGAGCAAACGCAGGATCCCGAAGATTAACAGGGAGCCGCCTGCTGCCCTGAGGACAATCACCGGTCCGGACCCCAGCTCGCTGTGAGCACTTGAGTCAAGTGCACATACACAAAGTGATGTGACTTAACCGTGGGTGTTATAAACGTATCAGGTGTTCTTTTATATAGCAACTGACCTCTTCTAAAAAATGAAGTTTCACAAAGTCACTGCAACTTAATTATGGAAAACAGCATTTTCATGTGCCTTTTTCTGGTCATATATCTTGACGTTTGGCTATAAAAATATGGTCCATTGTATAAGACGAGCTTAGGCCAAAAATACAGTCGTTTTTAGAAGGCAAAATGCGTAAAGCAAACTTACACTTTGACTGCTAACATTCTCATATCATCTGAACACGAGTTCGGGTTTTCAGTACAGAACCATGCCTCCTTAGATCGGAGCAGCGACTTCCGTCGCCCCTGGGTGGCCTCGTGGCACAGCGCCACGCGCTCTCCATCTGTATTTGGTTGTTTGAGTTACTTGGTAATCATATTTCCTGGGAAGGACGAAAACTAAATCAATGCACTGTGGCCTCTGGACTTTATTCCTAGTCAAATACTTTCTAAGAAACCAAATGAAACTACAGAAAAACACACTGTTGGCCTTAAAGGATCTGGCATTGATCTCTCTTGGACTTAATGCAACATCTAGACTCAATTCTGGCAAGCTGAGTTGATTTCATTCTCCAAAGTGTCTGGGGATTTCCTGGATATGTATATTTAAAAGGCCCACACACTCAGGATGTGCCTACGTGGCTACAGCCCAAAAGCAAGACTCTGATCCTGAGTCTTCGGGATGATACTCATATACACAGTGTCAAATGCTTGAAAAGCACCTTTGTGGCGATGCATCAGGAGACCTTGCCTTGTAATGTGGTTCAGAGTTTTTGGGTTCCAGAGTCAATTATCTGGGTTCAAATCCCAACTTGGTCGCTTACTATGTGGGTGATCTTAAAGAAATTACTTAATCTTTCTCTCTGTCTCAGTTTCCCCATCTGTAAAATTGGGATCATAAAGTACCTAATTATTGGGTTGTTTTGAGGACTAAATACATATAAAGAATTACAATAGTGCCTGGCATGCGGCAAACATTCGGTAAATATTAGCCAATGTTATAGTATTCAGAGAATCTGCCTGTGAAAGCAGAATGGTCTACAGAGTCCAAAGCCAGTCAGACCTAAGACCACATTCCCTATGTTCCAGAGTTTGTCCGTGACTTCCCATGGCAATCTGTGGGGACCCAGCTCCGTCCTCTCACTCCTGACTTATGAGACCCAGACAGAGACAGCCCCCACCCCAATTAAATCAAAGTCTCTAGGGGCCCAGATCCTCTTGGAGGGCTCACCCCAGGGTGGTGCACCAAGGGGGAGAGATTCAACCCAAGGAAAACAGTCATTTGGGGGAATCATTTGGCCCCTATGGAAGCCCGACTAAGTCTGTGGGATAATAAGGTACAACAGAGACAGTAAAATATGAAAGTAGTCCCACAAACATCTTTTATATTTTTTATTTCAATGTTTTCTTTTAAAAAGAGCTTTATTGAGATATAATTGATATACAAAGAACTGCACCTATTGAATGTGTACAATTTGATGAGTCTGGACCCTTGCCACACTCTTAAAAGACATATCCCTCACCTCCAAACATTTCCTTCTGTCTCCCCATTTTTGTGGTGAGAACATGAGATCTACCCTTCTAACACACTTTAAGTGCACAGAACAGTGTTGTTAACCAGAGGCGATACACTGTCTGGCAGATCTCTAGAACTTACTCATCTTACATAACCAAAACTTTACACCACTTGAATGCACTCCTTTTCTCCCTCCTGGCAGCCTCTGCAATCACCATCCTACCTCTGCTTCTATGAGTTTGACTGTTAAATACCTCTAGTAAGTGGAATCATGCAGTGTTTGTCCCTCTTTATCCGGTTTATTTTACTTAGCATAATGTCCTCCAGGTCCATCTATGTTGTCACAAATGGCAGGATTTCCTTCTATTTTAAGGCTGGACATCTTAGTGAGGCATTGCAACCACTGACACCAGCATGAGAATGTAGCTGGTGGTGGTGCCAAAGTGTCTGTTTGGGTTTGGGAAAAGGGTCACCTTCAAAGCAATAGCCTCGGCCCCCTTCCCACCTCTTGGAGGTGTCAGCTGGCACAGGGTGCAGGAACAAAGAGAGCAGTAAGATGACCCAGAGCCCCATGGCCAGCGCTAAAGGAGCTGAGATGGGAGGGAGGGAGAAGTCAGAACAATACATGCCAGAGGTGGAGAAATTTCATTCTTTTGCTGCCAATGTGTTTGAGGCCTGGGAAAACTCATGTTACAGGAAAATATAATATGACCCCTGGCTCCAAGGCACTTACAATCTCATTGGGTGACAAGACAAATGCAGAAAAAGTCTGACGATGAAAGCAAACTTAAGATTTCAGTTACACTTAGAAGAGTGTCAAATAAAGTAATGTCCAGAGAACATCAGGGAAGAGGGCTCAGAGCAGACACAGGTAGCCTTCTCACTCTGCCGTGACCTTGTCTGTGTCCCAGCCTTGCGAGTCTGGGTGCAGCTTCCAGATTTCCAGCTAGAAGGCCTTGGGAGGGGGGTGGGGAAGGCTGCAAAACAGAGATCATGGCAGACCCTGGTGACAGGGACCTGGGTGAGGCAAAAGAGGGACGTACACCATAGACAGGACCAATCTGCCACTGGGGATCACAGCTAGTAAGATGTGCAGGGGGATCTCTCCCACCCGCCATTTTTGATGACTGAACTTTGTGCTTCTGCAGAGGTAAACCCCTGTGAAAGAGAGAGCGCACGTCCTCTTTCTTTGAGCTCCCACACCACCCTGTAGGGTTGATGGCTCAGTACACATCTGTTAGTGTGAATACCACCTCTCAGTCGATGGTCAATGAGCTCCTCCCCTTAGGCTGCTGCCTGCTGACCCTCCTTCTGGTCCCCTGTGTTGAGAAGAGGTGGTTACCTTCATCTGATGGAACCAGAGGCAGATGTTCAGCAATGGCTAATACTTCCATAGGTTTCAGTGTCAGATGGCCAGCCCTTCACCACATTCCTACAGGGAATCAGTGCTGGAAATGTACCTTCCAGTTCACCAAAAATATATCACATAAGTGCTGACTCCAAAATAAGGCTCCCAGCAAAGCGTGGCATTCCATTTACTTCCTGCAGTGAGAAGATGAGTTCAGCTGTCCCCGAGGTTTCGCCCAGAACACTATCCCCAGGACAGAGGTTCACCTGTGAGAAGCAGCCCCTCTTCCTAGGTAATACCCATACTCATACTGGCCCCTCCTCAGTTTCAACTGCTCTTTGTAAAAACAGACTCTATTCCAAAAACAGGCATGAAACTGACATCTGCCTTATTAATTTTCACACTGAATGCTCTATGCCCCATACTGTCTCTGGCCAGTGAATTTGGCATTGAAGTGGAAAGGAAACTGGTAACAATAGAGCCACTGATGGGAATTACATCGCAGTCTGCAGCAAGGTGTAGTCCCGGTTCTGACGCAGATTGCTGTTTATAGTCCTGCTCTGTGTGACTTCAGTTCAAAACAGCAAACACTGGAGAACATGCCAATTTATTATATAATTAGGAAGTTAGCTTATTACTCTATTTAGAAAATTAATAGTAACAAATTTAAATTTGATTTTATCAAACGTTTTCAGATTCTCCCACCAATATGCCCCATGAACAATCCACAAAAATACCGAACAAGGTCAGGAGAAGGGAGGCATCGTCACTGAGGTTCTGCACAACGTGGGTTCTCAGTGAGCCCAAAGGATCAGAGGCTGGAGACTTAAGTGTTTTGAGGCAAATGGAGCTCCCTCCCTTTTCTCTGGAAGAGGGATGGAGTTAGCAGGAAAAGACGACATAGTAAGTGCACCATCAGGGAGATGTCCAGGGGACAGAAACTAGGGAAGCACCAACAGCCGAGGTGCCTGGCTGCCCAGGCACGGGGAAGGGGCAGGCTGTCTCTCCTCAGCTTATTTCAAAGCTCTGACTGAGGCTCCAAAAGCAAGAAGCGATGTGCATCTTCTGACACTCACCGGAATGGTCTGTTGCCTTCCACCTTCCTTAGCCTAGCATTGAATATTTAAACACAAATGATTTAATTTTAGAAATGTCATTTATTCAAGCCTTAACTTGAGGCAGTATTTTCCAAGGCCACTGAAATTGAGTTAACCTACCCTGACATCCATTTAAACGTTCAGATCTGGACCTATAAATCTGTAGCAAATATTATTTTAAGCCAGTCAAAGTCATAGTTATCTGAAAACAAAAAAGCTCCTTTTCCCTCTTCTTCCCACACAAACACAATTCTGTGAATCGGTGAACCCTTCATACGCAGCCTGTATGCACAGACTTGTGGGCTATTTAATGATCTATTTCCTATTGAGTGAGATGGTAGTTGGTGCTTTTGAAGAAAGTGGTCCAATTTGTCTAAGTTGTCAAATATGTGTGTAGGGTTGTTCATAGTCTGTCCCCTTCTTATCCTTTCAATATCTGCAGTGTAGTGGTGCTATTTCCTGTTTCGTTGCTCATATGGGTAATTGTGTCTGCTCTTTTTCAGTCTTGTTAGAGATTTGTCAATTTTACTGATCTTTTCAAAGAACCAGGTTGTCATTTCATTAATTTTATTTATTGTTTTCTATTTTCAATTTCATTAACTTTAGTTTGTGTTATTTCCTTGCTTCTGCTTTTGCTTTAGGTTTATTTTGCTCCTCTTTTCCTACGTTCTCAAGTTAGGAGGCGAGACTACTGATTTGAGAAATTTCCTATTTTCCAAAGTATGTATTTAGTCCTATAGAATTCTCTTTCAGTACTGTTTTAGCTATGTTCCCTGAATTTTGATACACTATATTTTCATTTTCATTCAGTCTAATATATTTTAAAAATTTCCCTTGAAGCTTTCACTTTGGCCAATGGATTATTGAGAAGTGTATTTACTTTCCAAGTGTTTATCAATTTTCCTGTTATCTTTCTGTGCTTGATTTCTAGTTTAATTCCATTGTGATCAGAGAACATACTCTGCATAATTTTAGTTCTTTAAATTTATTGAGGTTTGTTTTATGGCCTAGGACTTGGTTCTTCTTGGTATATGTACCATGAGCTCTTGAAAAAAAGTGTATTAGGCTGTTTTGGGGTAGAATATTTTATGAATGTTGACTAGATTGTTGGTTGATGGTGTTATTGAGCTCTTCTATGTCTTCGACGATTTCTGCTTAGTTCTATTAATTTTTAAGGTTAGAGTGTTGAAATCTCACTGTAACTGTGGATTTGTTGATTTCTTCTTTCAGTTATGTTAGTTTTTGCTTCATATATTTTATAGCTCTGTTGTTTGGTGAATACACATTTAGGATTACTATGTCTTCTTGGTTGATTGACCCATTTATCATTGTGTGATATCCCTTTCTCCCTAGTAAATTTTCTTTGCTTTAATGTCACTTCCTCTGATATTAATATAGATTTAATCTTGATACTAATACAAGATTTCTTTTGACTAGTGCTTACATGAAATATCTTTTTCCAGCCTTTTACTTTCAACCTGCCTATGCTATTATATTTGAAGTGAATTTCTTGAAAACAGCATATAGTTGGGTCATATTTTTTCGATCCACTCTGTCTATCCCTGTTTCCTAATTGGTATATTTTGACCATTTTCATTAAATAGAAGTATTGATCTATTAGGGCTTAAGTTTGTTGTCATTTCTCTGCCTTCCTGTGGTTACTTTCACATAATTGATAATTCAATTTTGATTTTCTATTACATTTTTGAAGTTTTTTTTTTGTTTTTTGCATAGCTTTTTCAATGGTTACTCTAGGTATTACATTACATATACATAACCTATCATAGTCTACTACTATTATTCTACCAGTTAAAATGAAGTATACAGTCCTTACTTCCCTTTATGTCCCTTAACCTTCACTCATTTATAAAATATTTATCTTAAATATATTTCCTTTACATACATTGAGAACCATATTAGTGCTGTAATATTAGCTTTATTGATCAAACATAATTTCAAAAACTCAAGAGGACAAGGAAAGTCTATTGTATTTACCCATAAACTTGTTTACTACGTTCTTGCTTCCTTCCTGATGTTCCAAAGTTTCTCTTTTTATCTCTTTTGTTAGTTTGTTTAGAGAATTTCTTTAGTCACTCTATTAGGATAAGTCTACTGGCAACAAATTTTCTTAGTTTTCTTCCATCTGAAAATGTCTTGATATTGCCTTCATTCCCGAAGAATATTTTCACTGGATATACGATTCTGGATTGACTGTTGTTTTCTTTCAGCACCTAAAAAATGTTGTGCTCCTTTCTTATGACCTCCACAGTTTCAGATAAGAAATCTGCTGTCCTTAGAATTTTCCTCCCCCAAAGGTAAGGTATTGTTGGTTCACGCTCACTCTGCTCAATGTGTTTTCTTTGCTTTCAGGTTTCAGAAGTTTGATTATGATATGTTTTGGTGTGACTCTGGGAGGACTTATTCTGACTAGGGTTCTAGCAGGTTCTTACATATTTGGGTTTGAGTCTTTTGCCAAAGTTTGTCCATCTTTAGCCATAATTTTTTGAGTGCTTTTAAACCCACCTCTATCTTTTCTCCTGTGAAGTCAATGACATGAATGTTGGGTCTTTTGCTGGAATCCAACAGGTCGTTGAGGCTCTGTTTTTTTTTTTTGTTTTGTGTTGTGTTGTTGTTGTTGTCTATTTTCTCTCTGTTCGACTTGGGCAACAATTATTGTTTTATTTTTGGGTTTACAGATTCTTTCCTCTGCCCTCTCTCTTCTGTTGCTGAGACCACTGATTGAGTTTTTAACTTCAGTTATTGTAATTTCCATTTCCAAAATTTTTATTCTCTTCTTCTCTACATCTTCTACTTCTTTGCTGAGACTTTCTGTCTCCTTTTTGAAGCACATTTGTAATTGCTCAATGAAGCATTTTGTGATGGCTGCTTTAACATCTTCATCAGATGACTCAACCACTTCTCTCATCTCAGAGTTTATTGTCTTTTTTCATTCAGTTTGAGATTTTCCTGGTCCTTGACATGACAATTAATTTTCCATGGAAATCTGGATATTTTGTATTATGAGAGTTTGGATTTTATTTAAATCTTTGGTTTTAGCTGGTTCCTTCTGGGTGCTACCACAGAAAGAGGAAGTAAGGACACCACCTTTTCACTGCCAGGTGGCAATAGCAGTTCAGGTTCCCCCCACTGACACTCAAAAACTCTGTGGACATCTGAGGTCCAATGGCTGGGGGGAATTCCTTGCTACTGCTGGGAGGGGGTGGGAGTCCTGTCTCCCCACTGGCCTCCACTGACACCTCCTGGCTGGGAGGATTTGGGTGCTTTTTTCTGCTCCCCATGTGTCTCTCCTGTCACTGTGGTGGGGGCAGCCTCACCTTGGACAGTGGTAAACGTTCTGACTCCACTGTGCTTCCTCTGACATCACCCCAACAAAGATGGTGGGTGGAAGCCCAGGCTCCCCACATGGCCTCCACCTACCAAGTGTCAGTGTCAGGGGAGAGGACTGTTACCACCCAGCAGGTATGAAAGTTGGGCTGGAGCATTCTTTGCATCACCTTGCGGGGTGGAAGGGGCCTCATATGGTCTCTTCAGGGTGGGAGTCGAGGCCCACATTCACCTTTGGAACTTGGGTTGGGTGGGAATTACACTGCCTGTGGTGTCTGGCTAGGGTAGAACAGGTATTATCTAGCATTTTTCTGTCTGCCTATGCTGCCCTACTCCTGGTCCTTTGGCAGAGAGAGCACGCTTTGGTTTGGAGTTTTGTTTTGTTTTTTCTGTTGGTATTCCCCAGCACCCAAGCCAGGGTGTGTGAGGCAAACGTAAATCTAGAGTCCTGCCACCATGAACTTCCTTGGGTTCTGTGGTCTCTGACTGGTCACCTCCTTCTCTTCACCTTTCTGAGTTTTCTTATTTTATTTTATTTTACTTTTTTTGTATATAAAGTTCAAAGTTTGTCGTTTTACTTAGTAGAAAGATATTAGGGAAAAGTGTATCTTCTCTCTCTTTCCAGAAATGATCATTCTTGAGTTAGTTTTTAATTTATGTCATGGCACAGGCATCCTCTTAGCAGCTCTTCTGACTAAATTAGCTCTAAATATCTACCTCATTCTGGCTCTCTGGTTGAATTCATTCACAAAGAATTCCTGAGATAACAAAGGATGCTGCTGTTTCAGTTTTCACCTAAGAGGGAACCCTGACCTTGAGGAAACTCTAGCCCACTTTCATAGCAAAATCTCAGGGGGGCTGGAGGGCACAGACACTGAGACCTCTGAAATGAAACAGTGCTGCCATCCTTGTTTCTATTTCCCATGTATTTTCACAACATTAATTTTGTTGTAGCAGACAATGTGCATCAATATAGGCTTCAACAATTAAATAAAGCAATATGTGGGATCATAGGCATCTTGCTAATAATTATGCTTATATGGGTCACAGCTATATTGATTTTATTTCTTCTGAAATTAAAATTACAATAGTTTTTATCAAAAAGAGGAGAAAATATCTTTAGGATATCTATTGTAAGATCTTGGCTAGTTCTAGTTATTAATAAAATAATTTGGCTAGGAAACAAAATGATGCCTACACAAGTTTTGACAGTTGGCTGATAAAGCAAAAAAAAAAAGTGATTAAATTTTATCATGAGTCATCAAAAGCACTAGAATTTCCACAAATACAAATGGAAAAGAATCTTAAAATTTGAAAGAGAAATCCCCCTCAAAGTGTGATACTTTGGAACAGACAAGGCTCACCCACTGATGGATGAGCTCAGGTTTTTCGTAGTAAACAGCCAACAATTGCCCACCTGGCTAAAACCACATGGAAGCCACAAAAGAGTCCTAAATAGCACCGGTAAGTCTGAAGAATGAAATACATGGTAAATATCCATGTCTCAATGAGCCATCGTCTCATCAGTTCACCCATCTATGCTTGTTGGTACAAACTCAATCATCGATTTTAACAACCTCACTTACTAAGAGTATGCCAGATAGGCAGTGGTGAGAAAAACAGCTATTTGGAGTTGCTGCCTTGGCATTGTATAGCATGACAACCCTACTCACATCCAGAGTCTGGCTAGGACCCGAGCTTAGGATTCTTGCCACAGTTCCAGTATGCTTTTCCTTTTCCCAGGGCAGCTTTTAAAATAGCCCCTTGGAGGTGAGTCAGTGAAAAGTTAGTGAGCTCCGCCCCAACCACCTTATAAGCAACAGGGACTCTGCTCTCTACCTCCTGCTCGCTTGTTACATGGAATGGAGGGCTGCCCTTCCTCTGGCTCACTGCACCTTGTTCTGAGATTTGTACATAATAAATCTTGTGACTACTTCCTCTGTGTGATATATTGAAGCTGTGCCCTCAAGCAAAACAACTCACCTCCCCAAAGTGGAGCTCAGATGCTGAGGGGACAACCTGCCAACTCTGCCTGGGTGGCTTATTCTTCCTCATTCAACAGGTCATAATCTGCATATTCTTAATGTCACATGCCAGCTACAGTCCCCCCAACACACATGCTTCACCATCACCCCACTGAAACTGGACCCTCACAGTACAAGACACTGTGCCCATCTTACAGATGAGGCTTCACCTCCTTATGTCCACAACGCGCCACCTTCACACTCGCCCAGGTTCTGCCCGCTCAGTAAGGCGGGCACTGCACGCAAGGTCAGGGGGTGGTGCAGAAGGGGAGGCTGCAGTTCTCTTGCTGCAAACCCATCACCACTGCTTCAAGCAAACCTCACGGGGAAAGATCCCCAAGCCAGTGAAGCAGAATCACTTCCTTACAAAATTGGCATTTAAAAATAATAAACTTTAATTTTTACAGCATACGTAGGTTTACAAAAAATTGGAAATGAAAGTTGAGAGTTCCCATATATTTCCCCCTCCACATAGTTTCTCCTGATATTACCATCTTGCTCTAAGTCAGCTGGCACCTCCAAACCCTATTCCCCCACTTTTTTGTACTCCCCACACTCTTAGCTTTGTATTCTCTGAGCCCTGATCTCCTGTGCCATTTGTTCTCACTGCTCCTTTGCCCTCTTCCCACAGCAGGGATCGGCCCTGCCTAGGGTCCCACTCCCCACACCGGGCCCCACTCAGCACCACCTAAAGCAGCGCTTAGGTCAGTCAGGGCACCACACCCTCCAGCCCCCCCGAGTTCTACGCTGCACACATCATCTTCCTTGAATGCAGTTTATAATCAAGATAACAAATGGCTGTAATATGAGCATAAATGGCACTGCATTGATTTTCCTCAGAGCTGCTTCTACTACCCAGTGATGTCTAGGTGCCCTCGAGAATGCCTCTAATGACGACCCCAGATGCATCATGCACAAACGCTGCAAGAAACCTCACATCATGGCCTAATCCAATAATTTCACTAGTGCTTTTTGGTAACTCCATCTTTTTGGATAAATCCTTAAACTTTGCGGTTTTCTCTCTCTTCAACTCCTCTCCAAGATGGTGTCTGGGGGAGGACAGGATGGGGGATCTTTGTTCTGCTGCCCTGCAATTTCTGAGGGGTCTGTACTGAGACCCAGGGGAATAGTGGACTCTGAGGGTCTCTGTGGCTTCAGCCCCTCCCAGACCCCACTCTGGAAGACTAGCTCCCACCCACCCAGTTCTTGGTGGCCGCCATCCTTTAAATACCCACATGACGCCCATTTGCCCTGGTGTCCTACCGGTACACCCCCCCAGAGGCTTTGGAAACTTCCAGAAGTTGCACTCAGGTTCTCTCGTTGCTTATCCCTGTGGCTATCCTGGGTTGTTTTGGGGGTTCTTCTGATGTGGTCCTTCCCAGAGGATGCAAACTGGGAACCAACCTGACATGCGGGGAACTCGGCCTCCTGTCCCGTGCACGCCCTTCATCTCTTCCCACAATTCCCCGATTGCGCCCCCTCCCAATGCTGCCCACAGTGGCTTCCTCCCACTCCCAGGGCCCTTCTGCAGAGCAGCCTGGAGAAGCAGAAGGCGTGTGCTTTGAGGGGCATGGGTCTGCAGGCACACACTAACCCTGGAAGTGAACTGCATTAGGAAGGCACTGCCTGTCTTCTATATTCTCCATGAAAAAACACCTCCTCTGAGAAACTCCAGGTTTGAGTTTACATGCCCATGTGTACCTCTGCATAAATCCCGGGACACACACCTCTTTATATGTACAGGGAAGCCCCTGCACAATCACCAAGTGCCCTACAAGTGTCCTTGTCGGATTAGTATTTTAAATTAAAGCCACTTTTCATCCAGGTCCATTCTGACCCCTAGGGGACAGTTTTGGTTTTTACAAATTGTGGTGCTACTGGCCTCTAGTGGAAGGTGGACACTGTGGAATATCCCACAGCGCTCAGGATGCCCCACAGCAACAAACAATCCACCCAATCATATGGGGGTGAGACCCGAGCTAGAAGCCAAGGCACAGAAGGGGCCCAGGGATGCGTGTCCAGGGCATACAGAGCACTCCTACAGCTAACACTACCAAGACCGGAGCCCCCGCTAAAAAATGAACAGAAGGTCTGAATAGACATTTCTTTAAAGAAGATATAAAATGGCCAGTAAACACATGAAAAGATGCTCAATGTCATTAGCCAACAGGGAAATGCAAACCACAGCCACACTGATATACCGTCTAACACCCACCAGGGTCGCCTGGATGAAAAAGATGGACAATAACAAGTGCCAGTGAGGACACTGCAAAACTGAAACCCTCGTTCGCTGCTGGTGGAGGTGTGCAATGATGGACCCAGTGTGGGAGTTCCTCCAACAGGTAAACACAGAGTCACCATATGACCTAGTAATTCCACTCCTACGCACAGACCCAAGAGAAATGAAAACACACATAAACCAATACATGAATGTTCAAAACATCATTATTCCTAACAGCAAAAAAGGAGAAAAAACCCAAATGTCTGTCAACTGACAAACAGATAAAGTGTAGTCTATCCATGCAAACGGGTTAAGTACTAATATTTGCTACAACACGAATGTAACACGCAGACATTATGCTAAGGGGAAAAAGCCAGAAACAAAAGGCTGCATATTATATGACTCCGATTACATGAAATGCCCAGAACATTCAGATGAAATCACAAAGACAGAACATAGATTAGTGGTTGTCAGAGGTATGGGGGTTGGGGGGATGGGGAGTGACTGCTAATGGGTATAGGGTTTCTTTTTGTGGTGATGAAAATGTTCTAAAAATCAGATAGTGATGAAAGTTGCTCAGTTCTGTGACTAGACTAAAAACCATTGAATTGTACAA
Source organism: Lyroderma lyra (assembly GCA_004026885.1). NCBI lineage: Eukaryota > Metazoa > Chordata > Mammalia > Chiroptera > Megadermatidae > Lyroderma > Lyroderma lyra. Next base: position 14,397 of record PVJL010007316.1, on the reverse strand, counting down.
TTTAAAGGGGTGAAAATTTATGCCTAAATAAAGCTGTTATTAGAAATAAAGTGAATGGGGGACCAACACACACACACACACACACACACACACACACACTCCTGGACAATTCCAAGCTCTCCCACAAATCACTGTCATCTCCTTTCCCTTCAACAATCTAGAAACTGACTGAGAAACACAGGAGAACTCTGTGCTCATGGAGGCATCGCCCCAACTGAGAAGTGATTCCTAAGCTAAATGCTCTGTGCACTTCCTGTTTCTATACAAGCCTTTACCACAAGGCTTTCTGGAAGTCTCTCATGCCTGGATGAGTACTTTTCTAGGTCTTCCATACCATATTCTTCAAAATGTCCACATCGTTTTGACATATAATAATATCTTTTATACACTTCAATCCTAAATATAGAAGGGAAAAATAAAATCTCTCACCACGGTGTGGTCCAGACTTTGCCTGCTCAGCACTACCACCTGCTGGTGTATGGGGGTGGTGCAGGAGTGTTCTCAATGGAAAACCCCCGCCCCGCCCACCAGGCGGCTGGTGGAAATGAAGGAATTTTAGGGGGTCCATAATAGGGACACAGAACTGCATTAAGAATGTCCATGCTCGGAACTCCTCCGGACATTACTATATGTAAAAATGTGGTCACATGTAGCTGAGCCTGGGAACTCACCCTTTACACATAACCAAACAGCGTTTTTGCCCAATTATTAATATACACTGGAGTAACCTTGTCTGATGTGATCAGTAACCTTTCTAGAAAATGTAGCTGGTAGTTCTCCGAGGTTTGTCATTAGAATGAGAGAAGAGCCTCACAGATATTGCAGACTATTCAAAGAAGTTGGTTTACCTTGAGAGCTATTGCTCCAGTTTACTGGGGCAGAAAAATGAGATTTCAACAATTCTTTTTTGTATTTTTTATTTTTATGATGGGCCTTGATCTTATCCATGGACAGAGACCAGCTAATTTGGCCACAAGAAGGAAACTGCACGGACTCAGCTGCCATCTGAGGACATGGATGCCGCCCCATTAGGGAGTGCCCTTCTCCTGAGGTCTTCTCTAGCTGACTTCACCCCATCTGCCAGATGAAGAGTGAATGAAGGAGACCCACCCACACGGTAGTGTGCTTGCGCAGAAGTTTCTGGATGGAAAGGAAACACTTGAAAGCACCTGGGATGTCTTACTAGTTTCACAGGATTCTCTTCTTCCTGCTTTCTTTTTAGAGGGAAGATAACATAAAATCCAAAGCAATTGCAGTGTGAAGCACAATTCTTTACCTGCATAACAAAAATCTCTCATCTTTTCTGCACATTATAATCCTTAGGTGAGCTAAAAAGAAAAACACTTTGTAATGTCTTAGGTCTAATAGTAAAAAGTGCAAGAATTAAAATTTTTTCTTTCATGTGCCTATAATTCTTCAAAAATATTTAAATAACTATGTATATGTTTGAGTAATTATTTTTAAAATGTTAAATCTGAAATCAGTGTATTGACTTTGGCTTTGCAGAACTGGGAGAAAGGAATCAGTTCACTGGTTATTTATATTGACAGACTAAGATAGAAGCCAATTTTATATTATAGGCTTTAATGTTTATGAAAGTATTTTTTATTTTGAATAATATTCATTTAAAGTTGTAAACGAAAGTTTGAAATACTAGTTGTAGTTCATTTTATTTTAAAACTGAAATGTTCATTTCCAAATTTTTTCTCATCATGTAAGTACAAAAAGCTAAAGTTTGAATTCCTTTGAAGTTCTATTTTATGTCCTTGATTCATTCACATAGTTTCTTAGAATGGCCCATTTAAAGTTGACATTTCAAATATAGTTATGCCAAGGAAATTCCAACTGGGCAAACATCTCTAACATATAGTGCTCAGCATTCTGCTAAGGTTCTGTTTTGGTGTTGTTCAACCATTAGTGGTGAAACACGTTAAAAAAAATCAGAAGGACAATGCACTGTGGAATTGTATGCCTGAAACCTATGTAATCCTTGCTAACAGATGTCACCCCAATAAGTCTAACAATAAAAATGAATTAAAAAAAAAAATCAGAAGGAATTTTAGGGATATGAAACGATCTTGTCCAAATCTGAATTGTTTTGATAATTAGGTATTCCCATATTGTTAAATATGCTCTTAATTTGTATTTATTGAAAGACTGTTAGCTCAGTGTCATAAAGTTTTCTATTATTTTACTGTAAGTTAATTCCAGGTATAAATTTACAAATTCATATCTTGACTAGAAATTTTACTTTGTAAACATAGAGTAGAAGAAGCCATAAACCATTAGTCCTTATTTTGCTAAAACAAAAGGTTGAGAATTAATATGTAAAGAATTTCACATATAAATTCTGACATTATGGAGTTTGTGTACCTTTTACAGCTTATTAATGGTATCTTTTGGGACGGAAGGTACTTATGTAAAGTACTGTAGTTAAATTTACACACAATCAAAAGATGATTTACAAAATGTGTTACCTCATTATTTAAATTGGGTATTTGGGGAAATGCTATGTGGTTTTCTGGATAAATTATAATTCCTTTGTACAAATGCATTTCAATAGAAACATAAGACACAATCAATTATATTTATGTTTAAAACAAAACATAAAATACACACTAAATTTTCTCAAAACAAATTATTGTGCAAATCAAAGTGAAAGTGTACCTTGGTTCTTAAGATCTTTACCCAGAGCTTTTTGCCATTTCAGAAAACTCCATGGCCACATCAGTTCTGTTTGTGGGTTTGGTCACCAACATCCACACCCGCCCAGCCTTTGCCTGTGTTTCACTTACGGTGTGTCATATGGTCACAGACATACAGACTTGCACCTGCATTCATTCATGCCATCCACATGGTCACCAACACCCACACCTGCACCTGCGTGCATTCCAGGAGCCTGCCAAGCACTTACATACAGAAATACGTTTTATTGCACTTTGCTTTCATTTTTTCTACTTGTAATATAGAGGAGGCTTACTATTTCTTTTCCACTGCCTTTAGGTGGGTATGTTGCCTCTGAATTTAATTTCAGAAGATGAAAGGATACATTGTGCTACAAGGTCTGCTGGCTCCGATGTGGGGACCACTATGCAGAACCCTCTGTCATTCAGGGCCCTTTTCAGTTCTTCAATTTCCCGGTTTTGTGGACACACTGGGGGTGTGCTTCTCAACTATCTCTTCCACCTTCGGAGCTTCCCAGAGGCTCTATCACCTCTTTCAGCTGTGCCCCTGCTTCCTTCTTTCTGACACTTCTGGCAGGGCGACTGGAGGCCCTTCGCCCATGTTGATGACAGCTTAGGGAGTCACACAGGAAGCACGAAGGCCATGGGGACGTAAACCTGCCTACCCAGCAGCCTGTCCTGTCCTATTGAGGTTTCTGGAAGGACTGTGTTTGCCTGTGAGAACTAGGAGCTGCTGCAGTCCACTTTCTACAAGAGATTTATTTCTATAATCTGATAAGGACCCAGGCTGGCAGCCCAGAGCTGATGAAGTAGCTCAACCCCAGCTCCTCCTAGCTTCTCACTCAGCCATCTCCATCTATTGCCCTGGTCCTCATAGCCACAAGGTAGCTGCTGCCCCTCTTGCCATTGCATCTGATTCCAAGCAGGGAGAAAATGGAGGAGGCCTCAATGCCTCTCCACACGAGACCCTCCACAGAGTTTTGCCTATAGAGCTGTCATATGGCCACCTGCCTGAAACGTGGGTGGGAAGACCGAGCAGTGCTACTGGATGTGTAACCCACACTAACAAACAAACAAGTCAATAAAAAAGCCAGGTGCTGCTGGGAGGGAAAGGGGGTTAATAGGAGCATGCAACTGCAGTTCTGTCTCCCACACCTCTTTCCTCAGCCCTGACACACAGGGGTGGGAGGACAGGCACAGTTCACGGCACACCCAGGTCATGTGCCATTGCAAGGACACAGCTATGGCCCTGCCCTTTTCTCTCCTAGTTAAAAATGGAGTGAAAGTCTATGCTTTTAAATACCATATTTCAAACAAGTAAATGTGCCTGTTACATCAGCAGTGAGAAAGCTGGCTCCCACTATCTGCATCCATTCAATTAGCTGTTTAACTTTGGCGCGTGTGTACAGCAGCCCCAGAACCTTTACCCCTATCCCTGTGGGAGACAGCTACCAACTGGAACACAGAGCTTGTGTGTGGTTCCCTTTGCCTTTGGTCTTACAGATTCCACTCATTTCTGAAGTGACCTAGGTCAGTGCCTTTCCCCACCCCTTTCACCGAGGTTGTGTCATACACCTATAATGAGTTAGTCTTTGGTCACTGCCTGCATTCCTTTCTGAGATCCTCTGACCTCCTAAATAATTTTTTTGAAATGTATATGCATTAAGGTTCTCTCTTTGTGCTATAAAGTTCGATAGGTTTTGCCAAATGCAGTGTCACGTATCTACCATTACAACATCGTACAGAATAGGTTCACTGTCCCATAATCTGTGCTCATCTCTTTTTAGCACGGCATAAAAGCATTTCCTGGATGGACCACAGTTTAACTGTCCATTCACTTACTGAAGAGCATCCTGGTTGCTTCTAGTTTTGCCAATTGTGAATAACACTGCTATAAACATCCATGTGCAGGTTTCTGTGTGGACATACGTTTCCAGCTCCTTTGGGTACAATTGCTGGACCATAGGGTAAGAGTATGGTTAGTTTTGTAATAAACTGCCCAATTACCTTCCAAAGTGTCTGTAGTATTTGCATTCCCACCATTTCCATTCACTCCCAATGATCAAGTTCTTTCTGTTCTGCCTCAGCAAGTTTCAGTGTCCAATGGGAAGAACAAATAGCATACAACAGGGCTCACCTGAGAAAAGGAAGGATTCACACAAAAGGAGGAAAACCAGCAAGTCACCAGCTGCTAGCTAGAGGGCCAGAGGCGGTGACCCCGTGACGGCGCCAGGCCCCTTTCCCACCTCGCTCCCACACGCTGATCTGGGTTCCCATTTCCCCTTTGTGAAGGTGAGGGACGTAGGTGCCAGGCAGGTGCTCAGCATACCCAGGTGATCACAGCAGGCATCAGAATCCTGTCCACTGCTGATTCTGACACGCGTGTGTCGGCTGTGAGGCCGAGATAAACTGCTGACTTTACAAACTTCATCAGAGAACTTGAAGAGTTAATCTGGAAATGAGTTTCAAATAAACGCCCCGTTGTTTTGCCCAGAGTGATTCTGTGGTGTATTTAAGAGAAGGCGGAAATGGCAGGCTCACATCCCCGATGAAAGATAAATTGCTTTATCCCATTTCCTGGCCTCTAAGCGGCAGGGCTCCAACAAGGTCAGACTGCTGACCGCACCCCGCAGCACGTTTCAAGACCAGCGCCCTGTTGCCGTGGCGGTGCAGGGATGGGGGGATGGATTCACATGAAGCGCTTCCGTGAATCCAGCACAAACACTTCAGCTTACACGGAGACCCAGCTGCCGGTTATGGCGAAAGCAAAACTGACTAACGGGGAACTCCATTTGGAGGCAGGAAAAATGGGTATGGAAAGACTTCAGTCCACCCATTCTCCTGGTGGGATGCACCGTGCAAACAATTGTCAGAGGAAAGGCAGACTGAAGCCCCACGACCAAAGTCAGCCAAGCCTCTGGTTTGCAACTGTGGTGGAGGAAATCGGGCAAGAGGACCTCGTGCGAGGCTCTTTCTAGCACTAGTATTCCGAAAGCCAATCTCGGCAAAGGCTGGTTAGTGTCTCTTGGTTCTGTGTCCACAGACGCCAGCCACCGTGCTGAGCAGAAACCCAGGAGGGAGTGAGCATCCTCACCCTTCAGGTGCCCAGAAAAGCCACTCAACACAGGAGGAGGGGGTCTGACACACACACATGTCCACCTCCACTGTGCGTAAGTCATACGGCTTCTTCTAGAGATTCTCTTTTTTAACATATGGCCTTTTCCCAGTGCCAAAACCATGCCCATTTTATTTGTGGCTCAGAGTCCTGCACACGCCCAGACAGAGAGTTTCACGCTAAGGAGTTTCATGCTGCCTACTCTAGTGAGTAAAAGAAACTAAAAATGTCAACACCCCTATAAAACAAGTACTAGGATTATATAGTCATCATGACTTTGTAAGGCAGGGAAAAAGCACCATATTTATTTGCAAGGTCTGGAAATAGTGTCTCTACATTCAGGTCATGTCTTTGCAAGCCACATGAACTGCTGCATGGCTAGACAGCAATAACCTCTATGACTATTTTCAAGGATGTGATGAGGCACACGCACACACAGAATGAATTCTGAGTGTGAAGACCAATGACCACTGCAGCATTTAAGAGACAGAGGAACATAGTTAGCAGGAGATCTCTACTGTGCAAGTTACGCTATGGACAGATTTTTCTGTAAATAACAGAAGTGTCAAACATACAAAAACAGCAACAACTATGTGTAGTGCCAGGTGAGTACTAGACCAATCAGGGAGATCACTGCATAAATTATATGAATGTCTAACCATTATAGTATGCACCTGAAACTAATATAATAGTGAATGTCAAGTGTAACTAAAAAAAAATAATTAAAGAAAATAAAAGTCATATGTACTTAAAAAATGAAAAAGAAAAAACCAAAAACCAAAACCGTGCAAACACTGCAATGACTATACGATCTCATCAGTGCACAGGCAGCCTTGCACCATATACGAGGTCAGACAATTAATTTCATGAACTCATCCTAGGAAGTGCTACATACCTCATTGCTGAGTGTCACTACGGTCACCTTCGAAATACTCCCCTTGGGAAGCTGTGCACTGACGCCAGTGCCTAGTCCACCCTTCAGAGCAATTTTGGAACTCTTTTTCCGGAATGGCCATCAGAACTGTCTTGGTATCAGGGTTATGACACCTTACTGAGTTGCTTGTACAGTGCTGCCAACGTAAGGGTATGGTGGCAAGTTTGCGAACTTAATTGTCAGATTTGGGGGATGGTGACAGTTCTGAGGGCCATTCCAGAAAGAGTTCCAAAATTGCTTTGAAAGGTGGACTAGATGCTGGCGTCAATGCATAGCTTCCCAAGGGGAGTACTTCGAAGGTGACCACAGTGATATTCAGCAGTGAGGTATGTAGCACTTTTTCTAGGATGAGTTCATGAAATTAACTGTCCAACTTGTAACATCCCCACAAATTGTTGCCACCACGATTCATTTAAGGCAAAACCCAGTCATCATTGTATTTTCTCATGTAAATGGGTCAGTACATAGTTCTAAAGGTAGTGACTTTTTATAAAATCTGAACACAACACAATGAATAACACGATGGTCATAATACAGTGTTCTCCTATTGTCTCTTCTCTCTGTTTTCTAAACTCGGTTTCATTGTTTGCTGTGTGACCCACATGCCGTCTAGTCCATATGTTGCAATGGGCTGCAGTTTCTCTGAGGGCGCTTCCAATTCTCTGTCTTTGCAGTTTTGCTGTTGAAGGAACCAGGTTGCTGTTCACGTAGATCTTCCCGCAGTCTGGAGTCTGCCAGTTACATGTCTTCAGTGGTACTTATCTGTGTACCTCTGTTCCTATGTCTTATAAATCTAAAGGTTTGTTCAGATCCAGCTCAGCTTTTTATTTAATTCACTTTGTCGCGAGAGCGCCTCACCTGGGAGGCACAACTTGAGACTTTCCCTTGGTGTAATTTCTTTCCTCCTCCATTCCTATCTCCCAATATCTGCTTTGAGGTGAACCTGTAATGCAATACATCCTTCGTTTCCCCCCATTTTTGTAGCTGTACTTTATCTGCCTGGGCAGAGAGCCATCACTCACCATACAGTGTCTCTCAGCCATGATGGAGCGCTTTTACTCTCAGTCCACTGAATCCTGTTCACCCTCAAAAGCCCAAGGGAGCGCTGGCCTGGTACCCACCCCAATGTGAGGCTGCTTCCCTGCTGAACAGCTGTCTGTGTTCACATGACATTCATCAGATCCTGGCCTGTTCCTGACATCTCTGTCTGCAGGCACCGGCCCTAGTCTCGAACCACGCTGTAAATTCTAGTCATCGCATTTAACTACCCTCAGGAATCCAGCTCAGCTCAGCCCAGGAGACACATAAGTGCCTGTAAGGGTTCGGTAACTGAACACGTGTGTGCACGCAAGCAGCAACATGTATATGTCACTTGTCATAGCTATTTGTCAGAGGAAAGTTTTCTTCCACACTTTGTATCAAAACAAGAAAGAAAACGTTCTATTTCCATTAGATCACCATAGAACTAACTGTATCCTAAAGACTCAGTCCCCTACGTCCTGCTTCCCAATGTCCAGAGCCACATCCTTCTCTCTGCAGGTTAGCGAGGTACCGTGGGGCGTATTTGCAGGCATCTTTCCCTTAAATGTCTGACTCTCCAGGTACCCTGATTATCTACTCATGTCTAAACTTCAGAAAACAGAAGCAGTCCCAACTAAGTAAGGGACTGCTCAGGGAAAGGTAGGAAAACTTAGCACAGTAACTTCAGATACTGGAAAACATGGCATTTCATGAAGAGGCATAAAACCACTTGGTGTGTCTCTTTATTAAGAACAGAAAGAAAGAAAGAAAATGATTCAACATGCATAATTCAGCCAAGCCTTGATATTTGAGGGAGGAGAAACTATACAGAGAAATCATGCTGGCTGTTGGATCCCTCAAAGCAATGGTAAATATAATATTGCATCTCAAATACATTTCATGGTCCACTTAATTTAATAAATAAAAAATTGCATTTCAGAGTTATGGATGGAACCGATAAAATGAATGAATACTGTCACCAAGAGAGTAACTAAAAAAGTCGTCTAGCTAAGTATTGAGACCAATGTTCACCTAGCTAAAACAAGACTACAAATATAGACTAATGGGAAAAACAAACACATATATGATAATACCTACGATCGAAATTTGCATAGCATATGCTTTCTATTTTTGCAAAGCATTTCGAAGTATTTTTTCAAAGCAGAAGTGTTTCCTGACATTTTTGATATGATAATGTCATTTTAATATAACAATTTCACTCTTATCTGATAGTCACCTTTTAGAATATATAATTCAGAAGATGCCTGAAGACTAAAAGTTATATTGTACAATTTCATATCTTTTAGGTGAATTTGAATTAAGCCAACTGTCTCTAGCACACTGAGAGAGCACAACAGAATTGTACAGGAGACACTGAATTCACAACAGACACCAGCACAGAGATCTGAGACCCTCCCATAGTGCAGGACGGCGCAGAAGTACCTGAGTCTTCACACCTGGTACGGAGATCTCCAGAGAAAAAGGAGAGGGGAAAATCACACATGAAAAACAAAGCCTACAAACTGCAAATTGAATGAAAGTACTTCCAAGTCAGAGAGAGAGAAGCCACAAAGCTGGGCCAGGAAAAAGAGGAAGGCACGTGTGGCAGGTCTTGCCCCCTCACAGGAGAGGGCTGTGCCCGAGAAGGGACTGTCACCACAGGCTGAGAAAGGGAAGCCAGGAAGAAGGGCACAGAAGGTCCCAGAGGGGCCAGGTCATCAAGGCCCTGGTAAACCACTGCAAGGACATTGGCTTTTAGCTTTTGTCCTGGGTGAAATGGAGCCACTGGAGTTTTGAGCAAAGATGAAGCCTGATATAATGCCTGGGGAAAGCCCATCTGCTCAATCTTTTGAGAGATGGCAGTAGAGGGAGACAGGCATAGAAGCAGTGTGACCTCTAAGGAGGTGTTAAGGTGATCCTGGTGAGAAGGTGGCAGCCTGGGGAAATGAACCAGGGCAGATGGTGAAAAGGAGTTGGGTTCTGCATCCATCCTGAAGGCGCTGTCGACGGGATTTTCCGGCAGAGTAAATGTAAATGTGCAGTCAAATTGACAAGGTTTATGGCCTATGGAACCAGGAGTGGTGAGTTGCGTTGAACTAAGACAGAGAAGGCTATAGATGAAGCAGGTGAGAAGTGATCATGAGTCATCCAGGTGGAGACACTGAGGAGGCAGTTAGATGTGGTATTCAGGGTGGAGATCTGGGCTAGAGATATAGATTTGGGAGTCGCTGGAGGTAGATGGTAGCAAAAGTCATGAGACTAGGAGATCACTAAGGGATTGAGTACAGACAAAGAAAGAAGGTTCTAGAATGGAAGAAATAACAGCACCATTGAACTGATATGAAGTCAGTGGAGAATAAAGACCCAATGATGGGACACAGGTGGGACAATGTCTTAGCATAGGAAGAGGGGATATTGGGACACAGGTGGAGACTGACCTGAGGGCAAACTCTTGTAGCAACAGGTGGAAGGCACTCCTATGACAGATCCAATTCTCTCTGTAGAGGAGAAATCAGGGTTATTATCGGTGAGAGTGAGGATGGGGAAGAAACATTGGGACTGAGGAGAGAAGACAGAGGTGAGCTGCTATTTGGGAGAGTCGGGTGCTAGAAAGCCTGTACCAATAGAGCAAGATTGCCTGAGGCACTGAGGGCCCATTAAGGCTCATGGTCATGAATTTAAAAATCAAAATAGTCTGCCTGGTAGTATATTTTATATAACTTTATTGAGATCTGATTGATACACATGGCATCCATCTTCTTTTAACCAGGCACAAGCATGGATGAGGCAAAGAGATGGAGTCAACCAGGGTTCTGGTTTTGCCACACTGGTGCAATGAAGCAATCGGATGTTCAGGTTGAGGTGTACACGGGAATGCGATGCCTGACAATGGGCTAGATACTGGGTAGGAAGGGGACAGAGGGCACTGTGGGGGTTCGGGAGGGAAAATGGCAAGATCAATAGATTCATTCCATTATTTCCTCCAAGATTAAATGAAAAAAATAAATGAATCAAGCAGCTCAAAAGATTTCTAAAGAAGAAATAAAGTACAAGAAATAGAGACAAAAGCAGAAGTGAATAAATAAGAATTTGAAAAATCAGTAGAACTAAAGTTAGAAATAGGTTTCTAGAGATGAAAACAATAAAAGATCCATCAGCTAACCTAATTAAGAAAAAAAGAAAGTACAAATATTCAAATTAAGAAATGAAAGAGGAAAAATAGTCTTAAAAGAAGAAAAGTTTTAAAATTATATTCAATTACTCTGTATAACTATGCATGTATGCAATTGTTTGAAAACCTGGGTAAAAAGGCTAATTTTCAGGGAATTTAGAACTTATCAGAGCAATTTCCATGGAAGAGACAAAGTTGCCAAAGAGCTACTCCTTCCAAAGGCACCAGACCCAGATGGTTTCAATGGGGAACTCAACCAAACCGTCACAGAATGGATCATTCCAGCACTATCTGACACTCAAGGTATAGAAGGAAGACAAATCTCAAGTTATTTTTATGAAGAGAACAACACATTGATACCAAAATCTGACAGACACTGAATAGAAGGAAAAAACTACAGAACAGCCTTACTTATAAGTACCAATGTAAAAATTCTTAGATAAAATGGGGTCGAATATTCCTACTCCTTATGTGTGGGCCGCACATAGCAGTGTGATTCCAAAGAGAACAAACTGGGAAGGTGGGGGGAGTAACTGCAGACTGGAGAAACTGGACAAACACGATCAGCCCCGTCATCGAAGTCCATATCCACATGATGAGTCATGGTGACGGCACGCACCCCTGATGTAGTGAGAAGGGCACTTTACCTTTGTGGTCTTCCCCCGAAAAACTCAGAACCCAGTATAACCATGAGAAAATTATCAGACAAATCCCAGTAGAGGGTGGTCGACAAAATACCTGACCAGTCCTTTTCAAAGCTGTCAGAGTCACTAAAAACAAGGAAACTCTGAGAGACTGTTAGAGTAAAGAAGAACCTAAGGAGCTATGATAACTAAATGTCATGTGGAATGCTGGAACAGAAAAACTAAAAAAATATGAATAAAGTATGGGCTTTATTAAATAATATACCAGCATTGGTTCATTAACTGTAACAAGTGTACGTAAAACGTTAACAACAGGAAACTGGGTAAAGGGTACATAAGAACTCTGCACCATCTTCACAATTTTTCTGTTAATCTAAAACTATTCTAAAATATTCTAATAGAGAATTGTCAAATAGCTAATGAAAGTATGACACTTCTGAAATAAAAAATGAGGTCAGTCCATTTGAATGAACATGGAAAGACTTCCAGGACATATTTCATACCAATATCAAACTGTAGGTAGGTTGGTAGGCAGGAATGAAGGGATATAAAATAGAATACAGCATCATATTAAAGAGTGATATGACGACTGACTAGGGTTTATGAAAGAATGCAGAGAGAAGGTTGCAGAAGATTAAATATGGGAAAATGTATTGCTATCTTTCCTCATAATACCTAAATGAAAATGTTATGATCACCTCCACAGACACTGAAGAAGCACTTGATAAATTCAACATTTATTCTTGATTTCAATAGCACTCAACAAAAGAAACTGATGGATATTCTAATACACACACACACACACACACACACACACACATGCACACTTCCTAAAGTACCCTTCTCAGCCCCCAAGCTAGTAACGTATTGAACAGCAAAATTATAGGAGGCATGTTCACCAAAACTTAACTAGAAGGCTTACTATCACCACTACTATTTAATATTGTCCTGGAGATATTGGATGATGCAATTAGATAAGGGGAAAAAGTCAGAAGTATTAAAAACACAACAAGAAGGAAATAAAACAATAATTGCTTGCAGATTTGTTTAAGTAATTATGTAATTAAACAGTATGAATTTTGGTTCACATGAAAATAAAATAGTAGCAAGAGTGGCTAGGAAAACTCAAACAAAGAATAATAAAGGGAAATTATTCGGTACATTTTAATTAGTGTGCTGCCACCAAATGAAAAGAAAATAGACAATGATACAAAACAGAAATTCTAGAAATGGACTCAGATGTATATGGAAATTTAACAAAGTTGGATCCATGCTTGACACCATACAACAAAATAAATCCAAATGCATCAAAGGTTTAAGTGTAAACAAAAGTTAAAATGGGTGATTCCTTTATAACCCTGGAAGAAGACCTTTTAAAATTATGACTCAAAATTCAGAAGCCACAAAATAATGAAAACCACATTTTAAAAACCACATTTTAAAAATGGCAAAAAGGAAAGTCAAGGCAATAACAATCTAAGAAAAAGTACTTCCAACTCAAATCACAAGGCCTAATCTTCCCAACTTACAAAGAGCTCCTAGAATCCATGGAAAGAATATCAACTCAATAAAAAATGGGGAAACAAGAAAAAGAAATAAACAAATGAGAAAATGCTCAATCTCACTTATAAGACAAATGCAGTTTCAGCCTGATCTTAGATAGCAGCTCCAATTCTCAGACTGGCAAACACAAAACACAGAAACCAGCTCCCATCAGGGATTCTCTACAGCAGGCATGTCCAACCTGCAGCCCAGATAGCTTTGAATGCAGCCCAGCACAAATTCTTAAAACATTATGAGACTTTTTGCAAACTTTTTCTTAGCTCATCAGCTATCATTAGTGTTACTGTATTTTATGTGTGGCCCAAGACAATTCTTCCAGGGTGGCCCAGGGAAGCCAAAAGGTTGGACACCACTGCTCTACACAGAGTCCCCTATGACTGCTTGGGGTGAAAAATGGAACCCATACCAACAGTAACTTTGAACAAAACTGTCACAAAGCATTGTGTTCCTGACTCAGCCTGAGAGAACCCGATATCCATATATTAGCACACATACAAAATGACATATATACAAGGTCATTAACTGCTGCATTGTATGCAATAACAAAAAAAGGAGAAGAACCCAAGCATCCGCCAATGACTGATGAGCTATAGTGTATCCACTCAAATAGTAATTACGTGACCAAATAAATAAAGATGCTCTTTGTTGATATGGAAGTCTCTAAGATACATTAAGTGGGGAAAAAAGGGAACAGAACAGTATTTGTAGCATTCTAGTTTTTGGATAAAACAGGAGGAAAGTAAGACTATACCAGTGTCTGCCTGTGTTTGCATAAAGACCCTGGGAGGGACACGGGATCCGGATGAAGTGACTGCCCATGAGGAACACAGCAGGCATGTGGTGACAAGGTCTGAGCAAGAATTCTCAAGGTGCACCCTTTATATTGTAGATGCTCCTCCACTTACGATAGGGTTACGTCCCTACAAACCTATTGTAAGTTGAAAATACAGGTAACCCCCATAGAACACGGTTGTTCGGTTCCTAAAAATGCCATGTTATGCGAATCTGTGTTATATGAAACAAAGAACTAGTACAAAAAAGGGGGTTAGCTTCCAAAAATTAAAAAAAAACATACCATTGTATTTTTATAATTAAGAGAAATATCTTTATTAAAGCAATTTTCACCAAAAGTATAACATATTAATATGTATTTAATAATGGTTTTTTTTGTCATCACTACTAAGCACTATTAACCCAGGGTGTTTTCTTTTTGACACGATATCTTCATCTTCTGAACTTTCTTCAGCATCATAGTGACTTCTGTT